>PVIU01006129.1:0-93475 GCA_004026605.1 Ondatra zibethicus | reverse complement strand
TCTCCTGCCCTGTGGGGAGGGGGAGCAGGGAGGAAGAATCTGTCCCATTACCCAATTCATCCAGTTCGTTATGAAAAATCGGTTGGGGTCTTTCAAGTGGAAGTGGGGAGGAGGACTTTCTGGGGGAGAGACAAGAGGGGAGTGTGAAGAATGTGCTTACAATATATCGTATGCAAGTATGAAAATTGTCAAAATCTTTTTTTTGTAATTTTTCATGTGCAAACATTTATACAGCACAGTAAAAATTCTGTGATAAGACCAAACCTTTTTTCTCCCTAGCCTTTTTTTTTTTTTGTATGTGTGTGTTTTTAATGTCTTTTTTTTTTCTTTTTTCTTTTAAAGATTAAAGTAAAATGTTTCAATTGTAAAAAATACACACTGGGCAAATCCTTACCTGGATAATAAATATCTACATCACACTACAATAAATTTCTTCTCTATAAAATTTAAATATGGATCAGTCTATCACTATCAAAAGAAACACTATGCTAATGTTTCCATATTATTAAAATAACAGGAAATTGTGAGCTTATTTGAGGACCTGATGCCATCGCCATTGGAAAGGGCAAAGAGATTCAATTGTCTGTCAGCTCTCATTTTGAGGAGGATCTGTGGTTTGGTTCTTCACTTAAATTAAGTTCATGAAAAAGGTTTAGCCTTACAAAATGCTGGCTACATCTCAAAAACCATAAGACTAATTTCATAATTCATGACTCATGCAGCAAAAGGTCAATATGACACCGGTAGGTTTGAGTTCCACAGAACGAAGATGCCTTACCGACAATGACATGCTCTGAAGAGGCCTAGCAGGTCACAAGGCTGGGCTGGGGAGGGTTGAGTGTGAGGAGATCAAGGCTTGGGCACCAGCCTGCAGGTTAACATGAGAAGGGACCCTGCAGAGCGGAGCCAACCTTGCTCTCCCCAAGATTGCAGTGGGACGGAGGTGGCACTGGGGCCACAGGCTGGGGACGTGCTTGGCTGAAGCTCCCACACAAGATTTTTTAATCAAAAATCTTGATTAAAACAGAAAGCCAGGTGGTGGGGGTGGGGGTACACACTCAGGAGGCAGAGGCAGGTGGATCTCTGTGAGTTCAAGGTCAGCCTGGTCTACAGAGAAAATTCTTGGACAGCCAGGGCTGCCTTGAGAGACCCTGTCTTGAAAAAAAAAAAAAAAAAAAAAAAAACTCCAAACAAACAAAAGATTAAAACAAGCTAATCCAAACCTGTGCTCATTGGTGAGGTCTTCCTAAGTCATTGTTGGTTTAACGGAACCCACAGTCTTTCTTTCTGACTCTAGGTGTTAGCCTCAGATGCTACAGCTGTTTAGACCCGGTTTCCTCGTGCAAAACAAATGCCACTTGTTCACTTAACCAGGATTCCTGTCTCATCGCTGTGTCCGGTAAGGGCCCCTGGGTTTCCGGTTTAAGTGTGGTCAGGGCCGAGAACCTGGGAAACTGGACCTAAATCCCACTCATTTGTACTCATCAAGTAACGTCTGCTGTTAACCACCAGCTGGCCACGAAGTACTGCACACCAAGCATTTCCTATATACTTTTTACAAATGTGGCATTTCTCACATGACCCTTGGGGCAGCCTTCCTGTGTGACAGATGAGAAAATGGAGACTCAGATAACACTACAGGCAATCAACATAGGATTTGAATTTAGAAATTTTACCTGATTCCAAAACTCAGGCTTCTTAATGACGATAGTGTGCTTGCCTCCCAAACTTCTGAGAGCTTAGTTAGGGATGCAAGATGAAGAAAAGGTTTGATCAGAACTTTGACTGTGGCCTGTTTGCCTGTCCCAAATGACTGCAGACCTCTGTCCGACTCCACATGACTGATGAGGAAAATTAGTCATTCGAGAAGATACTACAGGTGATGGAGAGGGGTCTCAAAGAACAAAGTGCCTGTGAGCCAGGGAAGGAGCGTAATGTGCACAAGCCCATACCATCTGCTTTTCTAAGCCGGCTAAGCTAGAATCTCCACAAAGAACTTAGGAAACGGTGGACAGGGAAGAGGCCAGCAGCTGTCCTCTGTTGTTAGTGGCCGCAGCTCTAAGCTAGGTGACTGTGTGTGAGCAACTGTATGGAGCAGTGTCCATCTCAGAATGGTCTGGTGTGTGAGATAAACCCTTTCCAAGAGATAAGAATAAAAACTACCTTCAGCAGTATTTTATCCCAGGAAGAAAAAAATCTTTCAATTAAGGACCAATCAAAGGTACCTTGCTTTAAAAATAGGAGTACCTGATAATTTTTATGTAAACTCCTGGAGTGTGGCCAGAATCCTAGGCCTTATGTTCAAAGTATTTGATTCCACGGGGGAGGGGAGGAGGGCAATCTTCTACACTTTCACTGCTAAGGTATAAAATGTAGTAATCCTCCCTGTGAGAACTATGATCATTCCATTTTTGCTTTTTTGATGTTGAAATTTTTTTCATTCAATATTTCATTCATTTCATTCATTTTTCTTGATCTTAGCCCTCCTTATAGGTATGAAGTAGTATTTCTCTCTCTCTCTCCATCACTATATAGTAAACAGATTCATGAGTAGATTTTGTTTTTTAAAGTGCTTGCTTTACAGATAGTATTGTGTCTCTTTTCCTTCACTGTAAAAGTCGAATTGATTGACCAGAGGCAACATCCGTTTAAAATCTTAGTAAATATCACCAAGTTTCCCTTATAAATAGAAATAGAACTGCCTATAACTCCCCCTCCTCCAAATTCACACACTGACAGACAAGACTTTAGATTTATGGGGAATTCTCCATTTGGAAGTGTGCCATCACTTTCTTGTTTCCCTTTACGCCCCAGTTGGGATGCCCATTTCTGCCCAAAGCTCTCTCTTCCATAGACTGTGCTCCAAGACAGAATGGCAGGTTCAGAACTGCACTATGTGGCTTCTTAGTGTATGTGTGTCTCTCCACAGGAAGGCAAGTCTATCAGCAGTGCTGGAAATATTCGGATTGCAATTCCATGTTCATTTTGAGCCGATTAGACCTCGCAAATGTACAGTACAGATGCTGCCAGCTGGACATGTGTAACGAAAAGCTCAAAGAAGGCAGCGGGGCAAAAGATGAGGCAACCTCCTTATCTGGGAAGACTGCGTTGCTGGGGACCTCGGTTCTGGCAGCCATCTGGAAGCTGTGTTTCTAAGTCATCACTGAGCTCCGAAGCGCCGCTGTTCTCTATCTTCTTGCTGCTGCCACAGCACTCCAAAGCTGTTATCTTTTTTTTTTTCGTTATAGCCTTTTGGGAAAGAATAAAGTTCACTTGAATGTCGTGGATAAGAGGAAGGGACTAAGCAGTGTGAGGACCACCCTGCACACAGGGAAAACCACTTGAAGTTTAAGGGTGAAGTTCGTAGATCCAATTCCCATAGGTTATACAAATCTTCCTTTGCTCTTGGGAGGACTGGCTTTCTATTTCTGCTTAAGTGGGCTTTTGGCAACCCTCAGGGATATCTCTCTGGTTCCTAGACTATAGCTGAGAAGTGTAGTCAGTACCTTTAGGGGTGAGTGAGCCAGGGGGATTCTTTTCACCACTCTGTCACACTCATAAAATACTTTCATAGCCTTTGCAGATCCTGAGTTGGTGTGTGAGTATTCCACACGTGAGCTGTCAATCAGGATCAGTGATGTTGTTTGTTTGTTGAAAAAGAAAAAATAATGCTGGGAATGAAACCCAGATCCTTAAGCAGCTATAGGCAAGTGCTGTACCCTGAAGCCAGCTCCCAGCTCAAGCCTATTATCTCGACACTGGAGAGGCAGGAGGATTGCCATAAGTTCAAGGCCAGCCTGACCACATAGTGGATTCCAGGTCACCCAGAACTATATAGTAAGACTATGCCTCAAAAAAAGAAAGAGAAGTAAAAGAAAAATCAAAACAGTAACAAAAAAAAAAAAGAAGGAAACACAAAAAGTCTGTTCTTTTTGTAGAAGTACCAGTGACTACAGTTTGAGGTTTTCCGCATCTCTAAATTTTGCATGGGCTTTCCTAACTTTTATTAGAAAAATGTAATTGCCTATAATAATATTGTATTAAAGTTATTTCCTCTCATTTTTTCCTTAGAAAAGCAAATTATCTTGACTTTGCTCCACATAATGAAATAATAAACAGCCTGTGCTGTATGACAGAGGGTGTGTTTACTTTAAATGTCACCTAGCAGGAAGAGCCTTCATGTGTGCATGCATGAAGGACGGTCACAGTAGAGCAGATTGTGGGGCTGTCATTTGAGATGCTCATTAGATGTTTTCAGGAGCAGCAGCAGTATGCTCTACTCACCAGCCTTGGAAGCCTTCTTCCTAAGAGAGGAGAAGGCCGTTTCCCTGCGCGTGCTGAAGAGTGGCTCACAATATCCATAGATTTCACCACATATGATCTTGGGATCTTAGCTGTATTCAGTGCCATCGCCTGACCTTTGGGGAAGAAGGAATTTCTTTATTAATCTCAAAAACTGTTTCTTATAAAAGGATTAATTAATGTTAATTAATCCCAGCACCCGGGAGGCAGAGGTGGGTGGATCTCTGTGAGTTCGAGGCCAGCCTGGTCTATAAGAGATAGTTCCAGGATAGGCTCCAAAGCTATAGCGAAACCCTGTCTTAAAAAAAAAAAAGAGAGAGAGAGAGAATTCTCTCAATTATGTAATCTGTTAGACAAATCGTAAGTATGGTTTATTTCAGACAGCTATGCAATAATGATGCTGTTCTGAACATCAAATCTCAGCCAACGGAGGAGCGAGATGAGCAGAAAGGTGACAAACAGCCCAGCCCATACGATGTGCTCAGGGTAGCAACAGAAAAAGCATCGCTGGGCACTTCTGCCTCCTGTAGCCTGGATTATCAGTGTCCTCTGCTGGCTCAGTGTTTTTCTTTACATCTTTGTGTCACTCTCTCTGCCAAGTCAAATTATCATTTTCCTCAAAAGGATTTTCCCCTCAGCAACTGGCTGAGGAAAGTAGCATATTTCATATGAGTTCAGAGGAACAATACCTGAAATTGAATTATTTCAACAAAAAATAGGTTATTTCAATTTTTGTGGGTGTGTCTTTTGTGGGCGAGATGCATCCAAGAATTTTACTATTCCGGAAGTCTATCTCAAGATCTAGATTCCAGTGTCAGACGTCTGATGGGCGTCTTGGGCCATGTATCTACACTTAATGAAAAGAGTTCGTCTGGTGGGGGGAGGGGAAGGGAAAAGATAGCTTATAGGAGGCTGCTGAAGCTGGCTAAAACTGGCTCTGGCTGCCCAGTAGGAAATCTCCAGTCCAGTCCAGCAGGTGCATAGGTAACTTCCCCTTGAGTCAACTGGGAGCCTGCCACAGAGCCCATGACTGATGACGCCGTGACATCAGATGGCCAGAGCCAATGAAGAAGAGACAATACAGCGTTCCAGATGACACTGACCCCTGGGTCCTGGGAGGGGGTATAAAGGTCTGACTGACACCCACCATAAACGAGTCTGCTTTGCTACTGGCCTAATTCCCCAGAGTCTGTGACGTTGACTCTGCGCCATCTTACCCCACCCCTAGGGTGTAGCAGGAGGCAAGCAACAGTAACTGTTGTTTTTTTCTTTTTAATTTTAAAAAGTTTAAATTTCTAAGCCAGGCATGGTGGCATATGCCTTTAATCCCAGCGCTCAGGAGACAAGAGGCAGGCAGATTGAGTTTGAGGCCAGCCTGGTCTACAGAGTAAGTTCCAGGACAGCCAGGAACTCAGCAAAACCCTGTCTCAAAAAAAAAAAAATTGTGTTTCTCTCCCCCTCCCACCCCATCAGTGTGTGTGTGTGTGTGTGTGTGTGTGTGTGTGTGTGTAGCATGCATGTGGAGGTGAGGGGTCAGAGAAGAACTCAGAGTCACTTCTCACCTGTCACGTGCATGTGGAGGTGAGGGGTCAGAGGAGAACTCGGAGTCACGTCTCACCTGTCACGTGGGAGCTGGGAGCTTTGGAGCCAAGCTCTTCCACCTGCTAAGTCATCTCACTGGCCCCCAAGAGGCAGTTTTTTGAAAACAGAATCTGGGTTCTGCTGGATAAGGAGAAGGAGGGGCTACTATTTCTTTCTGCACAAAGTTGTGCTGATAGGTTGGTGTCTGACCCCACAGGCGGCACTGCTGAGATCACCTAAGTAGAGAGCAGGTCATCATTGGGTTTCCCAGAAACGGTCATACTGTTCAGTGCTGGGCAGAAACAACCCCACTGGGCTGTCTTTAGGAGGTGGGTTGTGGGTTCAAAGCACTAAACAGTAAGACGTGGGGGAAATGGCTCCTGTATCCTGGCCGTCAGCCCATGCTTTAACATGGTGTGTGCATCCTGACAAAAAAAGAGCCTGCCTGACTCTGTTCTAGCTGGTTTGAATTCGAGACTTCCTAAGAGAATGAGCCAGTTGTACAGATGTGTACATCTTTATTCTTAGTAGGGCCACGTGATCTAGGTTGCTCAAGGTCAGTCTTTTATCGGTCTTCAAAGGCTTTTAGCACACACAGCTTTCTGTGGCCTGCAAACCGATCTGAACTGATGCTAGCTGGCTCTCTCGCTAAGAGCTGCTTGTGCTGAGCAGGCGGTGTTGGCTAAGGTGGTGCTCACCTGACACTGTGATAAGGGTAACTTCAGGTGCAGGGCTTGTCAGCTCTGGGCCTTAAACCTGTCTTCAGCATCACCAACTCTCCTTACATAGGAGCTGAAACTACAGGGACTGAAGAGATGGCTCAGTGTTTAAGAGCACAGGACGCCCCTCCAGAGGGCCCAGAGTCGATCCCCAGCACCCACATGGCAGCTCACAATTCTAACTCCAGTTCCAGGGGATCTGATGCCCTCTCCTCGTCTGCACAGGCAACAGGCACTTCTACACATACAATGATAAAATAGAGTTGGAACTGCTTTTGGAGAAATTAGCTGAATTGCTCAGGCCACAAAAGGCAATAAGGTGACATATTCACATTGAGCTCTGCAGTCACCCTCCCTCTATCTTCCTTGTGTGCACAATCTTTATGTACCTCAGGGTGACTTTGGAAAGAAACCTGGCATAGGACCCTGTCTTAGGGTTTCTATTGCTATGGAGAGATACCATGATCATACCAACTCTTATAAAGAAAGCATTTAATTAAGGTAGCAGCTTACAGTTCAGAAGTTCAGTCCATTGTCATCATGACAGGGAGCATGGCCACGTGCAGGAAGACATGGTGCTAGATATATCTTAATCAGAAAGCAACAGGAAGTGAACTGTCATGCTGGGTGTATCAAGCATATACGAGACCTCAAAGCCCAGCTCCACAATGACACACTTCCTCCAACAAGACCACACCTACTCCAACAAAGCCACACCTCCTAATAGCGCCTCTCCCTATGAGTTTCTGGGAGCCAATAACATTCAAATTACCACAGACCCTGACACTTTCATGCTTTGAAGAAATCAATTTCTGCCTTTGTTTACAAAAGAAAACTTAAGGGCCTGTCTTGTCACTGAACGGTTCCCATCAGTATAAGCCTTTCTAGAAACATTGTTTCCAAACATCATCATCATGCCACAGTCTGTAAATGCCCACTGCAGATATTTTAATATAGCAGCAGTTAAGTATGTGGGTTAGTACTTGGAAGATACATGTATCCCTGACTATCTTTGGTCTCACCGTATAGCTGAAGATAACCTTGATATCATGTGATCTCCCTGCTTCTACCTTCAAGTGCTAGGATTGCAAATGTGTGCCACCCTACCCCGTAGTGATACTTCATTTGTACTTGAATAAATAAAGCTTGCCTGGAGATGAGAGAGTAATCAGCCTTACAGACCAGGCAGTGATGACACACACCTTTAATCCCAGTAGCCACACTACTTTGCCACAGAAACCAGGCCGGGCGGTGCACGCCTTTAATCCCAGCCCTAGAGAGAAACATAAGACTGGAGGAGACAGCTCATAGATACAGTGTCACTCTGAGATTCCTGGATCACCATTCCAGACTGAGGTAGAGGTAAGAGCCAATGGCTGGCTGTTTGGCTTCTCTGACCTTCAGGTTGAACCCCAATTTATGTCTCTGGGTTTTTATTAATCGTGCTACACTACCCAGTTTATGAGGTGCTAGAGATGGAAACAAGAGCTTCATGCACAGTAGGCAAGCAACTTATTAACTAGTCCTGTTCATTGGTTTAAAGGAAAACCAAAAGCAACACTAGCTTGGGCTTTCTGCACATACCTTGCATCTGAAGGGGAATGCATTTGTGAAGTGTGTGAGAAGCAGCATGCAGGTCATAACAGACGTTAAATTATTGGGGTACTATGGAGTACTACCCAAAACCACATTCGTGAAAATTTTAGCCCCCAGCTGATGGTGCAATGGATTGGGACGTGACAGAATCTTTAGGAGGTAGAACTTGGCAGAAGGAAATGAGGCTATTGAGGGGCATGCCTCTGAAGGGGATCCTGGTCCTCATCTCTTTCCTCTCTCTGCTTCCTGGAGCCCATGAGGTAAACTGCTTTGCTCTGCCACACACTCGGTGCCCTGATGGTTTGCTTTGTTATAGACTGAAAAGCAATGGAGCCAGCCAGCCATGAAGTCTCTGAAACTGGAAGCCACAATAAACTTTCTTCTTTCATAAGTTGTTTCTCTTAGGCATTCTACCACAATCACAAAAGCTGCCTAACATACCAGAGAACAGGCTTACAGCAAATCACCCCATGCTTAAGTCAGGAAAGAGGAACTGACCAGAGGGCTGTTTTCCAGGGGATGACCCTTCTAAACCAGGAGCTCGAGCTTCCTAGTCTGCAGAGCGGTCCTTTCCTCTCCGTGATTAGCTTCCCTGAGGGTGGGTAGAGGCATTGTGGTTCTTGGCCCTGCTATGCTTGGCCCAGTAAATCCCCATTCATCTGGTTGTTGGGAAATGTAGGTGTGGATGTGACGGATGGTGGTGACTTACGTTGGGCCAGACCTGGAGTTTTGTGTCGTAACTCATAAACTCAACCACTCTGAACCCAATAAGACCTGGCACATAATAACCTTTCAGTGAGGAATGCAGTGATTTCTTTGGATTGCCAGCTCCCGAATAATGACACCTAGACTTTTTTATTAATTATGAAAGCTTGGCTTTAGCTTACACTTGCTCCCAACTAGCTCGTAAAACTTAAATTAACTCATTTATATATAACATTATATATATGTTTTGTCACCTGGCTTATTACCTTTTCTCAGTACTGTACATCTGACTTCCTTCACGTCTGGCTGGGGAATCTCCTGCCTCACGTTCTTTCCCAAAGTAATTATCTCTGCCTGGATAAGTTCTTATCTCTGCCTCTCCTGCCTAGCTTAATCAAACCAATCAGAAGCTGCCTTAGGCTGGCGAGGTTAAACAGAGACACATTTGCACACAGTGTACAAAAAGATTATCCCAACAATGGTTACGTGACCACTTCTGTTTTCACAGTATGAGGAACTGAACCCAGAGCTGTTGTGTGTGCTTCCAAGTGCTCTACAATCAGCTACAACTCCAGCCCTTTTTATTTTGAGGTAAGTTTCTTTCAAATTGCCCAGGCAGGCCTTGAACCTTTGCTATTCCTAGTTTAGCCTCTGGAGTAAACTTGACTTTCAGGCCTATGCCACAAGTCCTGGCTATAACCTAAGAACTTGTATGAGGCATGACCCTAAGCATGATCAGTATAGTTGCTCCCATAATTCTCAGTTTTCAATATGAATAGTATTGCCTCTACCCAAACCCACCAAGTATTTAAAGATTGCAGATAGATCACAGGTGGCACCCATTTCCCTGGCTAGGGTATGGCATTTAAGAGCTCTGCCTTGGGATTCAGTTAGTCCTCTCCTTATTAATCCCTTCTTCTCTGTTCTGAGTTTTTAACTTGATCAAGTTTCTAACTGTCGCAACCAAAACTACTTCACTGAGACAGTTACTGTGAGAAAGGTTAGCATGAGAGCAAAACCCTGAGCTGTGGGAAGCAGTGAACAGAACAAACGTCTGGGCATCCATTGGCAGTCATAATGATGGGACCTACTGCAATGGGGGATTTGGCTCGCACGGTCTCTGTTCCATCCCTTCTAGTAACAGACACTTCAATTACCTTTTGGGAAAGTAAATCTATCCTTTCAGTCTTGGGAAACTATTAAAGTCCCTATGACCAAAGCATAAAGAACGGGCATGTTTTCTTCTGGAGGTTCACCCAAGTGAAGTTCTGCAAAGGACTAGTAAAACAAAATAAATTTGTTGTTGTTGAAACTGTGACTCTCAGGTATTCAGCTACAAGCAGCAGACAACCCAACTAATGTAATCAAATATAATCTGATTGCTTTGTCGTTGCGTCCATAATCCCGAGATCAGCAGCTACTAGCTGAGCTGCTATGTTAGTGGGGGCTTCATCTTTCCCTCACAAACACAAAGTCACTGTAGAGCTTCCTGCACTGCATCCAAGTTCAAAGCCATGCGTTTCAGTTTCCCTTACTAGGAAATTAAAATCTGTCTTACAAAACTCGCAGGTGTCTTCTTACGCATATATTCTGCCTGGGTCTGGGCCTTGTAACTATGTGAACTGCAAGAGGAATAGAGAAAGCTAGCATTTACTTTCTCCAGCCTCTGGGTGAAGGAAGCAAAGGGAAAGGACTGTGACTGGCATAGTCACTTGGACACCAGGCAGCAGCATCTCCTCTTTAGTGGCTACGCTGAAGGCCACACAGTTAATCCTGCTCTACCCCCGAGTCCCAGTCCCATAGTCTGCCCTGGACTTTGCACCTCCCAAATGTAATTCCCAAGCTTTCAGTTTTGTTAAGTTTTCAGTGTGAAATTCCCCCCACAGGCTTGGCTTTGGGCTGCTTGGTCTTCAGCTGCCGGTGCTATTTTAGGAGGTTCTGGAAACTCTGGGAGGTGGGGCCTGGCTGGAGGAAGCGGACCAAGCTTAGCACACCTGATTGGTTCTGGTTGATAAGGTTTACTCGAATGTCTCATCTGTCACGTTTCTTACACCTTACTCTGCTAGCCTAGCTCTCAGACTTTAGTTTCATCAACCTGTTTGTTAGCTTTCATTAACAGTTTCACTAATTTCAGTTTTTCCTACCTCTGCAAGTACATGGGAATACATGTACCTAGAAAAACAAGCATAAAGGCCGGACTGCATTTTTTTTTTAAAGATTTATTTATTAATTATGTATACGGCATTCTGCTTGCATGTGTCCCTGCTAGCCAGAAGAGGGCACCAGATCTTATTACAGATGGTTGGGAGCCACCATGTGGTTGCTAGGAATTGAACTCAGAACCTCTGGAAGAACAGTCAGTGCTCTTAACCTCTGAGCCATCTCTCCAGCCCTGGACTGCATTTTTGAGAACATTTTTTGAAATAGTGGGAACTGTGGAGTGGGACTCCCCAAGCCCTCAAGTCCACACCAGCACAATGGATAATTCAGACTAGCAATAAAGGGCTGTTTTGTGTTTCTTAGACTAGCATGGCCCTTATATTATGACACAAACAACCTCCAGTAAGAGTCAGCCTACTTGCTAGAAGAGGAACTTGGAGATCAGAGGCCATGAAGGCAACCTTGGCCTTACCATGGAAGGACACAGGGTTCCCTTTTAAAATGGGCTTTTGATATCACAGATGAAAGAATTTTAAAAACAAGGCACAGGGTAACTTGAGGACAATTTATTGGAGTTGGGAGGAGAAAACAATAGATCATGCAGCTGCTGGGGGAGGAAAAGGGAAAGTTACCCTCTGTGAGCCAGAAGCCAGAAAGTGCCCCTGTTCCCTAGTGACCATCTGCAAGCAACTGGATGCGGGGCAGCTGGAGCACTAAATAGATATTTCATTAGTGGGAGAGCTGCTCAGTAAACTTCTGCGCCCTTAGGCACACCTTCCATATAGTTCTTTTCTCTGTTTAGCTTAGGCTCATCTTGTTTAAGTAGTAAAATAGCCTTTGCTCTTTAATGTAGGAGGTGGAGGAGGGACTCTTACCTCAAAGGCAGTCCCCTCATGGTGTTCTTATTTCTATTTTATAGACAACTGACTTAACAGCTCTGATGAGGTGGTTTGTTCACTAAGAGCATTTACTGATTGATCTTGCAGAGAACCTGGTACAGTTCCCAGCACCCACACCCTCTTCTGACTTCTGTAGGCTTCTCAGTGCCCATGAAACACATAAATTCGTGCACACACATAAATCACGCACACACATAACTTAAAAAAGGAAAAAAACCCGATTTACAAGTCAAGCACTGTGATAGGTGTGGTGATGCTTGCCTCTAATTCCACCAGGTAGAGAGACAGGAGGACTGCTCTAAGTTTGTGGCCAACCTGGTCCACATAGAAAGTTCTAGGCCAGGGGCTGGAGAGATGGCTCAGTGGTTAAGAGCATTGCTTGTTCTTCCAAAGGTCCTGAGTTCAATTCCCAGCAACCACATGGTGGCTCACAACCATCTGTAATAAGGTCTGGTGCCCTCTTCTGGCCTGCAGGCATACATGTAGACAGAATATTGTATACATAATAAATAAATAAATTAAAAAAAAAAGAAAGTTCTAGGCCAGCTTGGACTACCTTACCTCAAAAAACAAAAACAGCTTCTCCCCCAAGTCAAACTACTTGTCCAAAATGACCAGTTTGGGTATCAGACTCCATCCTTTGCTGCCCCACCCTATATAATATATATATATATATACATATATATATATGCATACACACAGCACTCACTTATTAAGGCTGTCTGAGCTTTCCTGGCCCCCATGAATCCCTGTTCAGTCATGCTGGTGATCATTACAAGAACGTCCTCAAGGAAACTGACCTCCCCTTAGCTAATGACTAATATTTCATAGAAATGAGCTGTACCTGTTCTTTGGAACATCCAGTTCTCAGGAATGGGTGTGGTGTTTGGGTGGCCCCATGAGGATTTCCTTTTGATGATAAACTGCCTGTCAGCTCCTGATAACTTACATGTCTAAAAGAGAATTAAACTTCATAAAGAAAATAAAATTGTTTGCTTCGGAGTCATTACATATTCAGACTGCTTCCCCCTTTCCAGAATCTTCCACAGTATCGCTAAATTTATCAAAAAAAATTTCTTCTTCTCCCTCTGTAGAGGATCAAGTCAGCCACCCATTTTCTCAGTTTGCTAAATAATGAGTCAAGTGTGCTAGAATAGAACCCGGTTGTTGGGAAATATTTTCCGCTCTCCGATAAAAGGAGAGGAAAGGCTGAATTTCTCTCGTAGCCTTGGCCAACTCCGGGAACAGTATTAGTATTCGAGAGCAGCAGAAATCGAATTGTAGGGCGCTGGGAGGAGCCTAGGGCCGAGACGAAAGTGCGCCAGGGCAATTTTGGAGCCAGTAGGGAAGAGCTGCAGCGGAGACCAACAAAGACCAAGAACCGACCTGGCTTTCCGCCCAGCCAACTCGCGGGGCGGGGGCTCTGCTCTCTAGAGCCCCGCCTTCTCGGGGCGGGGCGAGAGCGAAGGGTGGGGCCGCGCTCCGTCGGGGCGGGGCCTGTGGAATCTCCGAATTCCTAGACGCGGGGCCTTGGCACGCGTCTCCCGGCGCGGGGTTCCTCTCACGCAGCCACCCTTTCAAAAGATGCCGAAGGGGCGGCGCGGCAGCCAGAACCCCAAGATGAGCCAGCGGCCGGCTCCGCCCCTCTACTTCCCGTCGCTCTATGACCGGGGAATCTCGTCGTCTCCGCTGAGCGACTTTAACATCTGGAAGAAGCTCTTTGTGCCATTGAAGGCGGGCGGGGCGCCGGCGGCCGGGGTGGCGGGGGTAGCGGGGGTCCGACCCCTGCCTTTGGCACCCCCAGCCACGGTGCCGCCGCCGCCTGGCCTGGGTCCCCCCAGCGAGCGCCCGTGCCCTCCGCCCTGGCCGTCCGGCCTGGCCTCTATACCCTATGAGCCTCTGCGCTTCTTCTACTCGCCACCGCCAGGGCCCGAGACGGCAACTTCAGCCCTGGTCCCTGGCTCCACGACCTCCTGGCTCGCCTCCGCCTCCCACCCCGAGGAGCTGTGCGAGCTAGAGATCCGGATTAAGGAGCTGGAGCTGCTCACCATCACTGGAGACTGCTTCGACTCTCAGCGCTGTGCGTGACCGCCAACCGAGCCCAACCCTAGCTGCCCTAATTGTCCGCTAGAGCCCATCAGTCGCCAGAATGTGACCCCAGACTGTCCCCAGCCCTAAGAGTCCCACTTCCAAAATCTGCCCTCCAAAGGTCCAGACCCCCACGTGCTGAATTTCAACCGACCCCTGCCCCAACACACCTGAGCTATTCAAGTCCTTTAGTGTTAAACACCACCCCTCAGGGGCTCGCCCTCTGGGTCTTGACACCTGAAATACCCCCTTCCTAAACTTCACCTTCCTACACAATAGTACCACATTTCTGTGGTCTGGAACTTCACCCACTGACAGGCTGCCTATCTCTTGAGACTTTAACCTTCAATATTCAGTCTTAAATTGGGATCTGTGGGTGGGAAGAGGTGGTAGAAACTGCCCAAACCTTGAAGGCCCTCAGTCATTCACTGAGGAGCCCTGGCCTCTGCCCTTCCATGGGCCCCATGTCTTATAGCCCTCTGACAGGATCTTGGACTCTGACCTCTGATCTTAGGACTCAGGGTTTGGGGATCTACCCCAGAGCTGACCAAGTGTAAGCAGGAGTCCTCTGGAATATGAACTGATTCCTCTCTACTGGGCAGCAAGGGAGTTAATTCCAACTGCATTTCCAGAAGGAACAATTGTTCAGGCGTTAGTAGTCATAGGCTGTCCTTTTTCGCCATCTGTTCTAAGGCTTGAATTTGATTACTGGAGGAGGACAGATGTCACTGGAAAGACCATCTCACCTGTTCTCTATAATAGGTTAAATTGCTCCCTTCTGCCACACAGGGAGGTGAAGTATGAAAAAAGACCAACTTAGGTTGGCATAGCCATGGGAATGGTCTCCAATTCATCTGATATCCTGTAGGGTACACTTTTGCATAGGCACAGGAGACGTCCCTAGAATTGGTCTTTTCACTCATATGAGTTAGATGTTTGGGCCGTTAAGGAGACTTTAGGATTGTGCACAATTACTTCTCAGAAGCTTGCCCTGGAAGTTAGAAGATTCCTCCTTAGAGCGGAGGTGGTGCACACCTCCCAGTACTTAGGAGGCTGAGGCAGAGGGATCAGGAGTTCCAGAACAGCCTGGAGCTACATAGGAAGACCCTGAAAAACAAAACAAAAGCCTTCCCAGCCACAGCTGAGTCTGTTTTGCTCTCCTGCAGATAAATTCCTGAAGGCGCTGAAAGATGAAAAATTACAAGGACTGAAGACGACCAGGCAACCTGGAAAGTCGGCCCCCGTCTCCTGAGGAGCTGCCCTCTAGAGCTGGGCAGCCACCTCCTTAGGTGTTAGTGCTTAGATAATGTGTCCTGTTTGTTGTCATTTCAAAGATGGTTATTTTCTGTTCTGTCTTTACTACTGTTATTGTTGCTCCTGGAACATAACGTCACATACAGTGCCTACTTGCATGGTAAATCTCATGACGTCTCTCCTCTCTGCTGCTATTGGGGGACCTCTCTTATGGGGTGTAGGATTGCTGTCTGACCTGCTATTCCAAGTCTCCTGTGGTCTAAGAAGCAGACTCAACACTGTCACTGCTAGGCACACCAGGCTGGCCCATATATGGGAGAGATACTTAAAGCATGGGCCATAAATACCAGTCCTGATGTTGGCTCTCAGCTAGAAAGATCCTTCGAGGACTAGAACTGAAATTAGAATTTTAGTTGCCCCCCCATCCCAACATCTTTTATTTTTAGTATTTGTTTTCAAAAAATATTTTTCGAGTCACAAAGCTCTGGTAATCTTAGCAGAGACATGGTCCTTCTAGGAGATTCATATACAGCATTCTAGAAGCATTTATCAAGTGTGTATTATACGCTTAGACCCCATCTACGCTCTTGGAATTGGGGATGGGGAAAAGATAAAGTGGGAATATAAATAAGTGAACTACAAGATGGTGTCACAGAAAATGTCATGCCAAACAAGGAAAAGGAGTGGACAGTAGGGACAGCCAGACTATCCTAGGGCAGGCAGGATGGGGTTTCAAACAGCATTTCTTTGAAAAGAGAGACTACGTACCCTAGGATGACCTTGAACTCCAGGTCTTCCTGTACTTGCCTCCCAAGTGTTGGGATTACAGGTGTGTGCTACCAGGTTTCTTCAAGAGATAGCATTTAAGCCATCTTGGGAAGTGATTGAAGGTTGTAGCCCTATGGGAAATGTTCCCCGCAGAAGGGCCAGTGCAAAGGCTTACAGTGGGAGCATGCCAGCATTAACAAGCCCTAACAAATAGGTCAGCCGGCAGAGCAGGAGGGGTGAGGAAAGAGGGGTAGGGGTGAGTGCAGAGGAACGCATTCACCTAGTTCAGGCACAAAGTTCTTTGTGAGGTGAGAAGAGTTCTTAGGGGCTTGCAGCAAAGGTGTAACACTATCTGCCTGGGGCTACCGGCTCCCCCTGCTGCTCTGCTGTGAATAGACAGCAGGGGTTCATTCAAGGATGCAGGGAGAGACCCTAGCAATCAGTAACCCTGCTGAAGAGAGTGCTGCCAGCAGTGTGTGTTGAGAAACTATCAGGCCATCGTTCCTGGAGGCACTGGGCCGAGCTGCAGCCACTGGTGGGTCAGGTTCTGGGGGAGATGCGTAATTTAGTCTGAGGTGTGTGAAATGGAGGGTTGTATAGCTGTGGGATGTATGAGCCTGGAGTTCTGGACAAGGCCTTTGCTGAAGTACAAAGTGGGCAGTTACTGATGTGGAGATGAGAGACCACATGAGACCTCCACAGAAGTGTATTTAGGGAAAAATAGAGCAAATTTCAGAGTGTCCCTGACCAACAATTGGAAGTTCAAAATGCTCTAAAATCTAAAACTTTGACCACCAACTTGACTAAGTTTCACATCATGAGACTGTTGTTTCATGCACAAAAGCATTTAAAAATATTGTCTAGAATTACCTCCAGGTTGTGTGGATAAGCTGTAAAGAAAACATGAATGAATTCCATACTTAAACATGGGTCCCATCCCCAAGATATTGCACATTTTCAAAATCAGAAGAAAGGGAGGAGGAAGAGAGGAGGAGAAGAAAACAAGGAGAAGGGGAAGGAAAAGAAGAAGAAGAAGAAGAAGAAGAAGAAGAAGAAGAAGAAGAAGAAGAAGAAGAAGAAGAAGAAGAAGAAGAAGAAGAAAGAAGAAAAGACCCCAAACAAATCCATGACACTTTTGGTCCCAGGTATTTTGGTTCTGGGAGAATTCTGTGCCTGGAGGTATTTTGGTTGAGGAAAAGATGCCAAGCGTTGAAAGAATAAAAAGCAATTATCCCTGAGTCAGTTGTGTGTGGCATCAACTGAAGACAGCATCAAGAAGGCAAGTGATCCGCCTTGACAGACAGTGCTGTATGGGGCTGGCAAGGTGGCTCGGTGGGTAAAGGCACTCGCCACCAAGCCTGACAGCCTGAATTTGGTCCCTGTGAGCAACTGATGGAGGGAGAGAACCAATTCCTGGTAATTGTTGCCTGACTTCCATACACATGGTGTGGCGCTTGTGCACACACACACACACACATACACACACACAAATACTTCAAAGTTTTTTAATTAGAAAACACAGTGCTGACATGGGAAATAAGGAGAGCCAAAGAGTCCACTCATAGGCTTAGTAGCACATGGTTTGTACTAGTGATAGCTTCAGGAGCAATTTTGGTTGACCAGCAGGACCAAGGCCTGAATGGGGTGATTTTAAGAGAGACTGGGGGCAGGTGGATTGGAGTTGATGGGTGCTGGTCACTCCTTGGTTTAGTCTGCAAAGGAAAAGAAGTTAGCAGAGCAGGAAGTGGTAAGAAGACTCGATTAAGATGGAAAGATAGCTGTCTGTGTTCTGAGGAGGGTAATCCAGCAGAAAGTGCTGGAGGTGGAGAGGACGGAAATGTTTGAAGGAGTGCTTGAGTCCTTAAGAAAGATGTGTTTTCTTTGGCCTCTTGGACAGATGATCGCAGACTAATTGTGAAAGACAGTTGTTTCTCACAGGAAAGCCCCACGATCAAGGCACTGGCCGTTTAGGAGCCTCCTCTCTGCTTTCAATGTGGCATTTTGAATGTTACATCATCTGGAGGGGAAGGACAGTGTGTCCTGCTTCATGTGGCAAAAAAAAAAGCCTAAGAAGAGAGGGAACTCACTCCTAAAAGCTGGTTTTCATAGTGGCATTAATTTGATGAAAGAAGGGTAGGCTTGTGACCCAGACACCTCTGTAAGGCCTTGCTTTCCACCATACATAGTTCACTGAAAATTAATCTTCCAAGAGGAATTTTGGAGGGAACAGAGGTATTCACATAACAGCACAGGGTATCTAGCATCCAGTAGAAAGACCGGTCTGAAGGGAAGCACTCATCTCAACAGGGCTGACCTCTGTGTGGGGTATTGACACTAGGCAGTGAGTAAGTGGGCTGACCTCTGTGTGGGGTATAGACGCTGGGCAGTGAGTGAGTGGGCTGACCTCTGTGTGGGGTAGAGACGCTGGGCAGTGAGTGAGTGGGCTGACCTCTGTGTGGGGTATAGACGCTGGGCAGTGAGTGAGTGGGGTGACAGGAACTTTGGAAGTTGCCTACACGTGTACACAGATTTGTAGCAACCCCCAGTTTGAGGGTACAAATCCGCATGCCTATAGGCCCTGGCTGGAAGCCCAGGTAGGACTGGCGAGCTGCAGTACTTGAACCCAGTGTTAAGGGGAACAGCTCCCCAGTGCAGGGAGTGTGGGCACAGGGCCAGGTGAAAGTCCTTGGTTTCTCAGTCTTAGCAACTCATCCAGATATGATGGTTCCAAAACCCTATGCAGGTCCCATGTACTTCCGTGGATTGATGAACTTTGTTCTCCTAATAGGGTTCTCCCACCCTGGTAGTGACTCTGGGTCCTTTCTCCCATGCCTGGAAGATGACAGACCTGAGTCCAGTTAGGCTGGCTACTAGAGAGAAGTTCTTATTTTCCTCGAGAACTTAGGGTTTCCGGGGCAGTGACTGCTGGGCCTTAATGAGAACAATGAGAATCAGCCAGGAAAACCCAGAGCTCAGCTGGAGACTGAGTCCAGAGTCCAGAGAGCCCCCTTACAGGCTATATTCAGGTAAGTGAAAGTGTTCAGGTATTGCAGTCAACATAAACTAATTCAATTTATGACATTTAATCCCCACCACCACATTATGAGATAGGTCTCTCTCGGCATATTTTCTAAACAAGAGGCCAATGCTCTGAGGCCAGGTCACTTCCCTCAGGCACAGGACAGGGCCTTCAGAGCTGAATTGGAACTCAGGGCTGCTAAGGCTATATTCTTCTTCCTCCATGAGTAGGTTACAGAAGTCTCGGGGGAGCAGGGTGGAGTGCTCACATTACCCAACATGGAAGGTTAAGGCAAGAGGATCACAGTGTGTTTAAGGCCACCCTGCTCCATATGCTTTCAGTCCCCACCCCCTAGGACTGCATAGCAAGACACTGTCTCGGAAACAACAAAAAGCACCAATCAAAAGCGGGGCTGGGGAGGTGATGGCTCAGTGGGAGAGGTGCCTCCTGTGTACACATGAGGACCAGAGTTTGGATTCCAAGGAGCCACATAAAAAGCTGGGGACAGAATCACAGTGCAAGACACCTGATATCTTCCTCTAGACTCTGTGTACCTATCAGAACACCTGGGCATATACCATACACACACACACGTGTGCGCACACACACACACATACAAATACATACATACAGGTAGACATATACATACATTATACACACACAGATACATATAAACACACACACATAAATACGTACATATAGATAGACATACATGCATTATACAGATACATATAAACACACAAATACATACGTACATACAGACATGTACGTGCATTATACAGATACATATAAACACACATAAATACATATGTACATACAGATAGACATATACATGCATTATACAGATACATATAAACACACAAATACATATGTACATACACATAGACATATGCGTGCATTATACAGATACATATAAACACACATAAATACATATGTACATACAGATAGACATATACGTGCATTATACAGATACATATAAACACACAAACACATACGTACATACACATAGACATATATGTGCATTATACAGATACATATAAACACACACATAAATACATACGTACATACAGATAGACATATACGTGCATTATACAGATACATATAAACACACACACACACACCTACCCCCACAAAACCCAACAAAACAAACTAGTAGCTATAGAAGTTGTGTGTAACGCAACGCAAGGACATCTGGCATTCCTTCTGAGGAATTCTGACCTCCTCCCATGTGTCCTCCCTGTGCTCTGGACTCATAGGTGACACAGCAGGCCATGGAGGATGGTAAGCCGGGCAAATGCTTGGTTCTGACGGCTCAGCAGCAGCCAATGCGTTCATACGGGGTATAACCTTCCTCCCTGGATCCCCTGAGAGCCTGGACCTGCCCTCCCCAGACTGCTGCAGGAGGCAGACACAGTTAGACTTTATTTACGCCCACCAACATGGCCCCATTTCCTGCAGATTGGAAAAAGCATATAGGCTCACATCTCAAGTACTGATTTATCGGTGCCTGAGGCTGTTGTGGGAAGTCCAGGCATTTAACAGATGACTGGGAACCAAAGCCATCAAGGAAGGGTGGCCATTGTGCTTTTCTCATGGCACAGGTCCCTCCAACTCCAAAACCCAAAGAAGAATCCACAGCACAGGAAGGTCATAAAATCAGTGTACAGTTCTAGACAGGGTGCACGGTTTGGAGATCTTTTGCATATATGGTGGTTATAGTGCAAACCAGGCACATTACATACTTTAAAGCAATATAATCAGAGCCTTCTGTATCTACTGGTACTTCCTGGGCATCACACATTGTTTTAAGCTTTTGAAATGGATAATTTAACCTCATCCTCAGATCTTGTAAGACAGAGAGGCTGGTTTTATAGGTTGCCCAAAGTTGAGACAATGAGTAGTAAATTAATGCTACTGCAGTACTGCTGCCAGTAGACAGTGTAGAGTTGGGGCTGGCTCCAGAGCCTGCGTTCTGACCACAAAGACCTGTGTAGACAATCCTGGACAGGATGTGTGGTGTCATCAGGAAACAGAGCCAAACTTAAGTTAGTTTGTGTGTGAGTACATGTGTGTGCATGCCTTTATATGTGCCCAGGTGTGTACAGATACACATGTCAGAGATGAAGCTCAGATGTCAATTCTCAGGTGCCATGTACTTTTTTTAAATTTAATTTTATTAAAATATTTTTAATGCATATGGGCATTCTGCCTGCATGTATGTGTTTACTCCCCTGGAACTGAAGTTACAAACATACAAACAGTTATGAGCTGCCATGTGGGTGCTGGGAATTGAACCTAGGTCCTCTGGGAGAGCAGCCGGTACTCTTTACTACCAGGTCATCTTTCTAGCACCTTTATCTTTTTTTTTAATTACAACACTGTTTGGCCTATTAGCTCAGGCTTTTTATTAACTAACTCTTTTTTTTTTTTTTGGTTTTTCGAGACAGGGTTTCTCTGTAGCTTTTGGAGCCTATCCTGGAACTAGCTCTTGTAGCCCAGGCTGGCCTTGAACTCACAGAGATCAAGTGCTGGGATTAAAGGCGTGCGCCACCACTGCCCGGCTAACTAACTCTTACATCTTAAATTAACCCATTTCTATTTAGCTATGTATCACAATGAGGCTGTGGTCTACCGGTAAGGTTCTGGGTGTCTGTCTCCTTCAGCAGTTACATGATGTCTCTTTGACTCTGCCTACTCTCTATATCTCTGTTCAGATTTCCCACCTTGTTATATTCTGCCCTGCCATAGGCCCAAAACAGCTTCTTTATTAACCAATAGTATTCACAGCATACAGAGGGGAATCCCATGTCATCTCTTCTTTTCTGTCTAATTAAAAAGGAAGGTTTTAATTTTAACATAATAAAATTACATATAACAAAACACATATCAAGCAAGCATTATTGTTATAATATTTAGTCATTTTCATTTGGCAAATTAAGGAAATACTCTATCATCTATCCTATTTTTGAGTCTAAAGTTTTATGCCTAATTTATCTTTTATCATAACTAAGGAAATCTGTTGCAGTTTATAATAAAATATTTCTACACTAGCCCAGAATGGAGTGTAATAAAGGTTTATTTATTTAGGGGTTGACTCACAGAAAAAGCAGAGATCAGCAGTCCTTTGCATGAGTGGGGAACTGGAAACCAAATCCAGCTGTCAAAAGGCCCATGAACACTTTATGTCTGCATTTATAGTACATGAAACCACGCCCAAAGTGGGTCAGTACCTTAAAGGATATTAGCTGAAGGAGTTCCCACAGCACCACCCCCTTTTGTCTAAATAAGAGAGTTCTAAGCCTAATACAAAACTGTATGCAATAAGAACAAATATCAAACATATATAAAAATTAGAATTACAACCAGCATGAACAACATCAAGCAAGAAACATATGCTAAATGTTTCAATAGTGATTCTATTCTAAGGAGTCTAAGTCGTATATTAAAAATGGCTTGACTAAGTCATGAGAGAAAAGTAATTAAGACTATCTAGTCTTCAACCCCATCGAAGACCTGAGAAGGAAGATAATATTACTTGAATAGATAGGAAGTGCAATCAAGCAACTTTCTAAATGTGCAATAAATGACAGAGACTACTGGCTCCCAGGGCAATCACCCAAAGTCTCATTTGCAACGTTGGAACTACCAACTTTGGCTAAGGCCTAGAGTAACTGACAGACCATTTTCAGTGGCAGGAAAATTTTAAAAACTGTTTTACCCTGTTTGTCCAGTCTGGACACTGCACATTTTGTCAGTGGTTGAGGCAGGGGCAGTTCTTTGCCCAAAGGCCAGTTTTGACAAGAAGAAAACAAGCTCCAGCATTCTCTTGGGAATAGATAGGTGCTGCCAGGAGCAATAGTGCCTCATGTCAATAGAATCCTAAGTTATTTAAATGCATATTCTACAGTTCTTTGAAGTGGTTGAAGATTACTATCTATGTGGAATATAATCTCTATGTATCGAAAGAACCTGATTAGTCTAACTTTAAGTATGACAAACATGGATGACTATTGATCTGTTATATTGAATACCTGTATTGCTTAAAGACTAGGACTTCCTAGTAGATGTACATATTAAATGACTATACAGCAAATGAGGACAATAACCTCAAAATGTGAATAATGTGTAAGTATCTTGATCAGAGGTAGAAATATATAGTGCAATATGATAAATATATCCTAAAATTGTATCAATATACAAAATGTCTTAAACAGAGGTAGAAACATACATGCATACAATATGACAAAATAACTTTGCATAGGTGTACAAATATTGTAAACAGAAATAGAAGCATATTTAATATAAAAAATTAATTTGAATTTGTATCAATATAAAAAATCTGTACCAATATAAATTGTCTATAAATAATAGTTCACAAGTATTCACTCCATTACTCACTATTATTTTTAGTGTAAGCTCACACTACTCTACCTATTATCCCATCCAATATCCCTTTTTTTCAAAGAAGATCCCTGAGCCTACATAATTTCCATCCCAATCTCCAACCCTATACCAGTTATAATAAACCCCTAATTGATGTCCTTAACTTTGTTGGGAAAGGGGACATTGTCTTCCAGAATTACTTCCAGCTATCATGGGGGCAATGTTCTTCTTATGGGATTCTGTAAAATTAAGTTTCAACATTACTATCTGGTATAATTGTAAATAGTGTATGAGTAATTGATAGGGTTTTTCTGAAGTTTTTACTTTGAGTTCTGGCCAGAATATTGTAAGAAGGTGCACTATTTTAGCTAATCAAGTTGGAACCATCTTGAGCAGCTGGTACCCAAAACCAATCTTAAAGTAGCACTACCAGTATCGTGACGTCATATCAACCAGGTGGAATCATGGTTGTGGGGCCCCATCTTCTTCCTGGAAACTTCAAAGATTACTGCAGGAAAATTTATTGTTCATTGTGGAAAACTTAAACATCATTCATATAGACATATATCCAATGAAGGGTATGATAGAGACAAAAATAGGTATGGAGAAAAATAAGTTTTTTTCTAAATTCTTTCTTCTTTCTGTCTGATACCAGATGGCTCCTGACAAAAGACAGAAACTCTGAATTTTTCTTTTAACAACATGCTTGGATTTAGAGAACGATAGCCATTGTCCAACTCCAAAGCCAGCTTTGATTTTTAAGTAAGTCACAACTAACATTATACTGCAAGGTGTGTGTGTGTGTGTGTGTGTGTGTGTGTGTGTGTGTGTGTGTGTGTGTGTGTGTGTATATAATGTTCAGGTAATGAAATTTTACCCTGCAGATGACCTGTCCTCATATGCTTGGTAATCCTTTCTGGATAGTTATCTTTTCTTCTTTAGGCATCTAAATGTCTACGGTCTCTTGACATTTTGAAGATGAGCATTTTCCTGCAAAGTCAAGAACAGAATCCCCCGCCCCCCGCCAAAAAAAACCAAGAGAACCCTGCTCCAACACTTATGAGGCTTTCTTATCACTATATGATTGTCTCCTCTGTGGATGGACTGTCATTTCTCTGTCTCAAGAGGGTGTTTTTTTTTCCCAAACTGAATCTTTATTAATTTTGATGGTATCCATAGCTTTTCTTCTCCTATGGAAACAAGAAACCCCTTCCCCAATGTAGCACATCTCCTGTTTCCATTCTGAGGCCCATGCATCCTTGACTACATCAGCTGATTTAATTCTGAAGTTTTTTTCTATTATCCAATGTCTGTCAGTTGCTGTTGTTCCTTTCTCATTAGCATTTTTTTAAGATTTATTTATTTATTATGTATACAACATTCTGCCTCCATGTATGCCCATACACCAGAAGAGGGCGCCAGATCTCATTACAGATGGTTGTGAGCCACCATGTGGTTGCTGGGAATCGAACTCAGGACCTCTGTAAGAGCAGCCAGTGCTCTTAACCACTGAGCCATCTCTCCAGCCCCATCATTTTTTTTTTTCGAGGCAGGATTTCACTGTAGTTTAAGAGCCTGTCCTGGAACTAGCTCTTGTAGCCCAGGCTGGCCTCGAACTCAGAGATCTGCCTGCCTCTGCCTCCTGAGTGCTAGGATTAAAGGCGTGTGCCACCACCGCCCCCCTTTTCATTAGCATTAAGAAAATTCAAAGTTAATAAAGCATTATGCAATCATTTCTGGGGGTATTTTCCATCCCTTTCTGTTTGTTTAACATATCCTTTGTAGTTTGATTTGATCTTCCTATAACTGCCTGACCTGTAGGATTGTTTGGTATACCTGTAATATGCTTTATATTATAATAAGAAAAAATTGTTTCATTTTCTTAGAGTCATATGCTGGACCATTGTCTGTCTTTATAAGTGCAGGTATACCCATGATGGCCATAACTTCTAGGAAATGTGTGATTACCAAATCAGCCTTTTCTGAACTCAAAGCAGTTGCCCACTGAAAACCTGAATAGGTGTCAATGGTGTGGTGTTTTAATTTTTCAAATTCTATGAAGTGGAAAACATCTATCTGACAGATTTTATTCCTTTGAGTGCCCTTTGTGTTACTTCCTGCAGGTAGTGGTGTTTGATTATATAAGGAACAAGTAGGACATTTCCTTATAATTTCCTTAACTTGTTGCCATGTAATAGAAAACTCTTTTTTTTCAGACAAGATCTCCTGAGCAAATTGGAAGCATGGAGACTGTGGGAGAGAGTTGAAGGGGGGGAGGGGAAAGGCAAGGAGGGGAGCAGAGAAAAATGTAGAGTTCAATAAAAAAAAATAAAGAATTAATTAAAAAAGAAAACTTTTTTTTTTCGTAACCAGGTTGGGAACTTTTATTTACACAAAGGCCAGAGTGGGTGTGGGCAAAGGGGACTGGAAAACAGTGATGCCAGAAACAAGGGAGATGGTGTTTAAACACTCAGATGGGAGGCAGAAAGGCAATAGTGGGGCTGGACTAAGGATTGCCAACTCAGGGTCCAATAAAAATAAGTCCAGACAGTGAGAATGGATGAGGAGCATCAGAGGGCAGAATGGCCAGCATAGAATGCCATGGATGGGGGATACTGAGTACTCTGGGAAGAAAGGGCACCCTGTTCCCTCAGGAGTGGTGGCTCTTCAATACTTGCTGTGTTGGCCTCATCTTTACTCTAGTGCTCTCTCTCCCCAACAGCTCCCTCACTGAACTTGTCTTCAGGGCCCCTGGGTTCCAGACAAGGTCCTGAGAAATCTAGCCTCCTAGGCTGGGGCTGGAGTGCATGTCCACTCAGAGGGGACCCAGGATGCTAATAGGCTCTGTCCTGGCTGGTTGCTCGTGGCCCCTTGATGGACCCAGGCTCTGTGAGATGAGCAGTGGTGTAGGCTGAAGCCCCCAGGCAGGCGGCAGGCTCACAGAAACCAGGCAGCCCCACCGGGCCTGGCTGGCTACGTTGACCAGCCTCTCCTGGAGCCTCCGGAGATCCTCGGTCTCCATCCTTGCCATTGATTGCCTGACCAGGCCGGCCAGAAAGACCTGGGATCCCCGGGGGCCCGGGCATCCAGGGGTACCCACGTCCCATTTCTCCTTGGTCCACGCTTTCCCTTGGGCCCAGTGTTGCCAATCTGACCCACTATTTCCACGATGCTAGGATGCCCATGGGGTCCCTATTTGCCTGGATATCCAGGGAGCCCAGGAGGTCCTGGAGGACCTACCATTCCGGTTGCACCCAGGGCTTCCCACTTGGCACTCACAGCCACCTCTGCCAGTTGGTCTTGAATCATCTTCAGTACCACGTCCATGATATACTGGTCACTGGCAACTCTGCCCACTAGTCCTTGCCTCCCAGGTTGTCCTGGCACGCCTCGATCTCCTACCAGTTCTCAGGGTCCGGGAAGCCTGGGATGGCCCTGCACTCCTGGGGTGCCTGCATCCCCGCTGGGGCCAGGGTATCTTGGTTCTCCAAGAACTCCTTGCTGTCCCTTGGGTCCAGGCTATCCCGACTGGCCCTTCTCCCCTTTCTTACCTGGGAGGCTGGCTGCCCCCGGGTCACCCACTCCACCTCAGGACCCTTTCTTCCCTGGAGAACCCTTATCTCCTTTGATGGCTGGCAAACCTTTGGGTCCTGGAATTCCTGGGGGCCCCTGCTCTCCCTTGAGGCCCTGTCGTCCTTGAGGGCCTGGCTGCCCTACTGGTCCCCTCTCACCCTGATCACCCTTCTGTCCCATTATGCCATGTGTACCGATTTCCCTTTGAGGCCCTGGCTCCCCTTCTTTCCCAGGAGGACCAGAGATTCCAGGGAAGCCCTGCTGGCCTGGTTCACCCTTGTCTCTAGGGTCTCCTTTTGTCCCAGGCTGACCTGGCACACCTGCTAGGCCCTGGTGACCGGGGTTCCTGGCCGCCCCAGCTGTCCTGCACTGCCCTTCATGCCAGGTATGCCCGGGGTCCCGTCCTTGCCGTCAGTGCCTGGAGGACCCATTGTTCCCTTTGGGCCTGTTATCCCCTGGGGTCCTCGGGCGCCTTGGTTCTCCACATCCCTCTTTTCACCAGTTCTGCCTGGTGGCCCCCGTGAACCTTCTTCACCCAGTGGCTCAGTAGCTCCAATGGAGCCCATCATGTCTTTATATCCACGAGGTCCTGCCACGCCTGGGTAGCCCCTGATGCCTTGGGAACCCAGTGGTCCAGGGATGCCTTGCTCTCCAGAGGCACCCACATCTCCCTTGGGGCCCTAAGAGCAAGGAAGAGCTGTCAGACTGGCAGGCAAATACAAGACAAGCAGGCACCAGCAACCTTTCCCAGCACAGACAGCCAGGTGGGAGAATTTGAAAACTCTTTTTTTTTTTTAAACCTTTGCTATTGACATGTTTTTTATAAAATTCTGAGGCCTTCAGCACATTTCCAATCAATAATTGATCAATTTCTGCATTACCTTGTGCTAGGGGACCTGGCAGACCCCTAAGGGGTTGGGTGTTATGTATATGGGACAAAGCCTATTCCTGATTATGTCTTGAACCTGAATAAATATTGAAGTCAATTCTGTATCATCTGGTATAAATTCAGCAGTTTTAATATGCAAAACAACTCTTTCTGCATATTGTCTATCAGTAACTATATTGAGAGTTTCTTTAGTATCCCTTAGTACCACAAGAATAGCATATAATTTGACTTTTGGACAGAAATATAAGAGCTTTGTTCCACTTTAATTAAACCTTCTGATTTGTAACCTGTCCTTTCTGATTTATTTGCATCAGTATAGAATATATGGGTTTCAGTTATTGGTGTGTCCCATACAATGTGGGGAATGATCCAAGTAACTCTCTTTATAAGGTTAATTTTATGACTTTGAGGATAATTGTTATTAATCTCTCCTAAAAGAATTAACACTAGTTCTTTGTGAGGGTTAATTGTCTTCCCACAATTTTTAAATTTCATCAGTAGTGAAAAGCACTATAATCTCTGCTGAGTCTATTCCTGCAAATTATGAAGTCTCAATTTTTCTTTTATAATTAATTGAGAGACCTTTTCCACGTAAGTTTTTAATTTTTTACTCAGTTTATGTGGTATAAAGATCCATTCTAAGATAATATCTTCCCTCTGCATTAAAATTCCAGTAATTTTTGAGGGTAATATGACTAGAATGCAGTTAAGATTTGATCATATGTGCCTCCTGTAATTTCTCTTCAATCAAAGTCAACTCTTTCTCAGCTACAGCTATTAATTCCCTGGAACTATTTAAGTATTTATCACCACCTAAGGTTTTGTTTAAATGAATTATTAGATCAGGTGTCATTCCAGAAGTGGGTCATAGATTGGAAATGTCTCCTAGCGATCTTTGAAAGTCATTAAGAGTCTGCAATTGATCTCTCCTAATTTGCACTTTTTGTGTTCTAATTTTCTGTAAACCTATTTTATAACCTAGGTAATTTATAGAATCTCATCTTTGTATTTTACCATTTAGGTAAAACTTTATTTCTTTAAACATTCTTCTAAGGCATCTACATTTTGAATCAGATAGCAAAATATCATCAATGTAATGGAAAACTATAGATTTAGGAAATTGTTTACATATTATTTCCAATGGCTGACTTACAAAATATTGGCACAAGGTGGGGCTATTTATCATTCCCTTTGAGAGGACCCTCCATTGATATCTCTTAGTAGATTGAGAATTATTATAAGTAGATACTGTGAAGGCAAATTTTTTCTGTCTTTTTCTTGTAAAGGTATAGCGAAGAAACAATCTTTTAAATCAAAAACTATAAGAGGCCATCCTTTAGGTAATAGTGAAGACAAAGGAATTCCAGATTGTAGAGATTTGTCACCATTCTCCAGTTTCCAGATTTCTTTTTAACAACAAATATAAGAGAATTCCAAGGGCTGGTTGATTCTTCAATATGGTGAGCATCTAGTTGCTCCTGTACTAGCTGTTCTAAAGCCTGCAGTTTCCCTTTGTTAAAGGCCATTGCTTAACCCATATTGGTTCCTTTGAAGAGGAGCATTGGTACCTCTGAAGGTTTGCAGTTATAACTATAATTATAACTATCTATTCTTCAACTCCACCAAAGACCATAGAATCTATGGACCATCTATGAATGTCTGTACTGCTTTTTCTAACTGTCTACACTCTTTTTCCTCTCTCTCCCAAGCCTATGTACAGTTTTTAAACACACTATGACCCATTCAGGGACTTCTGTCTGTCTAAATCTGTCTTTATGGCATAGCTGTAATCATTTTCTGACCAGGAGCACTTCTTAAAATGGTAAGCAGTGTGGCTAGGACTGTTGTAGGAGAGCCACTTGTTCCCAGCTGCTCAGCCCCAAAATAACCACACAGAAACTGTATTAATTAAATCACTGCTTGGTTTATTAGCTCCAGCTTCTTATGGGCTAGCTCTTATACCTTAATTTAAGCCATTTCTATTATTTTATATTTTACCATGAGGCTTGTGGTCTACTGGCAAGGTTCCAGCTGGCGGCTTGCATCTTTCTCCTCTGGCACCATGGCGTCTTGCTAACTCCACCTTTTTTCTCCCAACGTTCAGTTTAGTTTTCCCTGGCTAGCTCTACTCTACCTTATCACAGGCTAAAGAAGTTTCTTTATTCATTAACCAATAAAAGCAACACATACACAGAAATGCTTCCCACACCATAGGACTAACTAAGGCTGCTTTGCTTTTTGACCCTGCCTAGTCCAACATAGTGGAGGTACATTTACTGCCAGCTCTGTGATCATGCTCACTGCCCCAGCTCCAGGGATGCAGCAAGTCTATGTCACCATTAAGCAACTAGTAGCGTGCTGTTCACAAACCCCATTTAAGTGCAGGACCTCCCAAAAGAGCCAGAGTTCATGCTGTCAGCATGAACCAGGAAGCCTTCTCTTAAAAAAAAGTCATGGAGTTTTTGCCACTAAAGCTGAGTCATGAAATCTTTTAAAGGAGCCATGCCTCTGTTTGCTACCAGCAAACAGAGCTTATCTGAAAATATTCTGCTACCAAGAAGCTGTGCTTAATTCTGTTCTTTTGTGTCTAGAATTCCTTCCCAAGCTCTCTCAGGTTTAATGTGGATGTAGTTGACCCACATTGACATGCCATTCTGTAGACAGAGACTGCTCATTGGTTTCTTGGCTACTCAGACCTGAAACACAGAAACTATATTAATTACAACACTGCTTGGTCTATTTGCTTGGGCTTCTTATTAACTAACTCTTCAATCTTAAATTAACCCATTTCTATTAATTTGTGAATCACCATGAGGCTGTGGCCTACCAGTAATGTTGTGAGGTGTCTGTCTCCTTTGGCAGTTAGATGGTATCTCCCCCCCCCCTTTTTAATTTTTTTTTTTTTGGAGATAGGATCTCTCATTGACCTGGGTCTCTGGATTAGATAGAAGGGCTGCCAACCAGCTCCAGGGTTGGAGATTGCAAAGGTAGGCAACAAAACTGCCTTTTCAATAGAGATTTCTGGGGACTGGATTCAACTTTTCATGTTTGTGCAGTAAATGCTTTACAAACTGAGCCATCCCCAAAGCTCCTCAAAAGAATGTAAGAGAGTTTAATTAAGGGACTGTGCTATAACTGAATCTTTGTTTCTTTCTAGATTCATTTGCTGAAATGCAACCTTTTGTTAAGAGGTGAAGACTTGGGGAAGGGATTAAGTCATGAAAGTGGGCTCTTTTAATAGGGTTAGTGCCCTTATATGAGATCCCAGGGCTGGCTGGAAAAATGACTCTGGGTAGCAGCTTTTGCCACACAGCTGGATGACCCAAGTTTGATCCTTGGAACCCATTAAGGAAGAGATCTGATTTCCAAAAGTTGTCTTTTGACCATTACATACTCCTTGTGGCAATGCGTGCCCATATTTCTATTCTCTCTCACCCCTCTCATAAATAAATAACAAAAACAGAAAAGCAACTCCAAAGAACTCCCTCACCTCTTTCTCATGTGAGGACACAATGAAAAGAGCCAGTCAGCACTCCCTTATCAAACATGTAATGTGCCACCAACTTGATCACGGACTTCCCTGTCTCCACAAGTGTGAGAAGTAAATGTGTGTTATGTAGGAGCAACTCCAAGTACTGTGCTTTGTTATAGCCCTAGTGAACAAGGACACAGTATTTTGGAAGGTGTGGGCTGCTTGTGGGAAACCCCAGTAGCTCCTGCAAACCCAAGGCCTCTCAGGTATGAAGGGGGAAGACATTGCAACAGAGAGGACTGTGTGCACAGGGCCCATGGCAGAAGGTGTGGCCCTTATCTAGGGACACAGGCAGTCCTATCACAGTAACCCTGCAGGGAGACCAGGGTGGGAGAAGAATGGGGCTGGGATGTTTCAGTGTAAATACTGACAGTCTCTGGAGTTGCCTGGATTCCTTCCCCCAACTTTCCCTTGTTCCCAAGTGAGGACAGGGCTGACAGTATTCTGCTGTTATACCCCTGTGCACCCCATGACATCAGATCATGTGATTGCTTCTTGGTGACAAGACAGAATGGAAGAGGCTGTTTCTCCAAAGAAGAAGATGTCTGGCAGATGAAAGGGTTGTGGTAGAAGTGACTCCCTCGGTCAGGGAAGGAGTAGAAAAGAGTCAGCTGTGGGCATAGGAGTAGAAAACCTCAAAGTAGACTCAGGGCACCCTGTAATGATCTGTCCTGTCCCTTTAAGAGACAAGCCATGCCCACTACCTCCCCCATCTGCCGAGGCAAGTTGATCTTCAGCTTCCAGCCTGAGTCTCTTCATTTTCCATCTCTCCCCCAAGAGGCAGCTTCTGCCTTGTTCCATTCTCTCCCCAGTTCTCCCCCTTCTGTCTCTCCCTTCTCTCCCTCTCCCTTTCTGCTTTCCCCCCTCTCCCTTTCCCCTCCATAACCCACTAAATAAATATCCATCCTCACTCTGCATGGTGTGCCTATCCATGTCTCTGTCTCTCACCCATTGCGTGGCTCCCTGACTGGTACGAGTGGTGTGCCCATCTGTCTCTCCTCGTGGAACTGGCTGCCCCATCAAGGTCTCCCACCCACCCCGGGGCTTCCTGCCTGGGACTTGTGGCCCACTGCAGCCACTCCGGGAACTGTGCCATACCTGCCTGGGACTGGCTGCTCTCAGGACCCACTGCCCTGGCTTGGGGATCTGCGGTGTGGTCTCATGGCCTGCTGCTCACTGCAGCCACTTGGAGCTGGGGATCCTGCAGCATTTTTATTTAATTCATTACACACCCCAAGACCAAGTTCTCAGTACAGAGAAGATTTATCTGCTCCAGAGGGAGAAAGACAGCAGATAGAGGAAGGGAACAAGTGAGAGGGAAGAAAAGGGACAAGGGAGAGTGGCAAGGGGTATTTGTTCAGGAGTTGGAGGCGGGTGGACAAAAGACTGCCTCTGAATAGAGAGGAGACAGATGTGGTCCATAGGAAAATAGCAATTTATAAAGGTAAAAGGGGGAACCCTGTGTTGGGATGAGGTGTTTAATTTTGATTGGGCATATTCATTAGGTGGTCCAAAGGGGGCTTTTGATTGCTGGACTTCAATACTTTGATAGCTAGACCTTAGTAGTCAGCCTCAGAAGGAGAGATTGGATAAATAAGGGAATGGGCCTCAGTGGCTAGCTTTAGGAATGCAACATAATGGTTTTTAGCAAGGCAGAAGGAATGGGGGAGAAGGGCAAGGCCTGCCAGAACCATATTTGCTATGCCGGAGCTAGTCAGAGTCCTTTCAGGCTTTCAACACCAAGTCTGCCTAAGAACTGCGAGGCTCTTTCTAGCTCTTTCTAACAACATTAACAAACCCCCCAAACAATTTACAATTGAGCTATACTTAAAGCTAATGTAACACATGGGGCTGGAGAGACAGCTCAGTGGTTAGGAGTATTTGCTGCCCTTGCAGAGGACCCAGGTTCAGTTTCTAACACCAGTTTCAACCATCTGTAACTCCAGTTCCAGGCGGTCTGATGCTCTCTTCTGACCTCTTAGGCATGGCATGCACTTGATGCACATACATAGATACAATCACTCACAAATATGCATAAAATAAATAAATCTTAAAAATCAACAACATAAGTTGACAATTCTACACTTTCTAATTATTTTGCTATTATCTATGCTCTTGAGATAATCTCCTATTGTGTCTGTTTCCACTGTGGAAACAGGCATATGTACCAATGCAGGGCTGTCTTCCTCTTCCCCGAAGAGAAGGCGGTTAAACACTTACTAGCATATACCCAGCTAAATGGGGAATAAAAGCACAGCCTTGTCTGTAGTTGAGCTACAGGGACAGCTGCTTGGGGCAATCAAGGTCAAGCTGAAGCTAGCTGCTTCCTCCAGCTTGATTTGTCCCCTAAGTTCTGGAGGAGGCATGAAGGAACCAGCTGGTCCTGCCCACAGGGAAGGCAGCCTGACCTGGGCCTGCCCAGCTATAGACACAAGGAGCAGAAGGACAGGACATGGCTACAAACCTCGTAAGGCAGGTGGAGGAGTGTCCTGGAACCTGACCAGATTAACAAATTCTGCTTTAGGGAAAGCAAGGTCAAGGGTGAGGCAGAGGCAGGAATCTGTACACAGAGGCCAAAGGCCTTTGTCTTCCAAAGGTGACAGTTCTGAACAAGACAGAAGATGAAACCCACTAGGACTTGTAGCCAACTGCTTATACGGTGACCCTTTGGTCATGGCAACAGAGTCCTCCAGTGTAAGGAGAATCTCTCATCGCCTTATTATCCTAGCCATTTGTGTGCTCCCCTGGTGGCAATGGAATCAGGAAGATGTAGCACCTGTGAGACCTGGCTACTGGGAATGGTGTGTGTGTGTGTGTGAGAGAGAGAGAGAGACAGAGACAGACAGAGAGAGAAAGCCTTTAAAAACTGCTTCAAGTGTTCAATTCCACTGCAGGTGAACATGCTGTTGGTGTCTTAGGGCACTTTGACCTTTTCCCTTTGGGAGTATCACAGAGCAAATACCTGACCTCTCTGAGCCTACTTCCTTATCTGTCACAGGATGATTGCTGACTGGACAGAGCTGGGGCAACATGTATGACGACAGCTGTGAAAGTGCCCCACATTGGGCTCTCCAGCCCTTGTAGGACATGTCCGTCAGTGCTGAGTTGCTGGAACAGGCAGTGGTGATTGCTAAGATCTCTGAGCTTGTGGGATGCTGACACATAGGAGGAAGAAACCATGAATGACTTTACCTAACCCTAGAGTTCAGCTTCACAAATGGGGACAAGGATATTGGTGTGCCTGGGAGGCAACTGGGGAAGGAATTCTTTCCTAACACATCCAATGGACAGGGCCCAGGGCTCTCCCTCTCTGTAGCAGGTGGCTTCTCGAAGGTAGTGTTGTTGATTGTTGACCAGTCCTTTCATCCATTCATACCAGGTGTCAGCATATCTAAGGTGATATGGCCACATCACCTGGAGGGAGCGTGATTATGTATGAATCTGGAAAATTCATGGCACGAAGCTGCACAGTCACCTGTCCTCGGTGTGGTTAGGAAATCGCTTCCTTAAGTAGCATTATGGGTGATAGCACAGGTCTTTGGTAATAAGCTGTAGAAAGAATCCTGAAAAAACTTACAAGGGAGTCCTCAGAACACATAGGGAAAGGAACCGAAGAACCGTCACTGCAAAACTCAGCTTCCTTTCTTTCTTTCTTTTTCTTTTTTATTAAATTAAAATTTTCCCATTTATTTTACATACTGACCACAGTTTCCCTTCCTCCTCACCTCTCATTTCCCTCCCCCTCCTCCCACCTACCCACCCCCTCCATTTCCATTCAGAACGGGGCGGCCTCCCGTGGCAGTCAACAAACGTTGGCACGTCAAGTTGAGGCAGGACCAAGCTCCTCCCCTGCATCCCTGCGTCAAGGCTGAGCAAGGCAACCTAGCAGGGGGAATAGGTTCCCAAAATCCAGCTAAGTGCCTGGGACAGGTCCTGATCTCACTGCTAGGAACCTCACAAACAGAACAAGCGACACAACTGTCACACACATGCACAGGTCAGTCCCATGCAGACTCTCTAGGGAGCTCAGGTCAGCTGTCTCTGTGGGTTCCCCTGTCATGACCTTGACTCCCTGGCTCCTACAATCCCTCCCCCCTCTCTTTGACTGGGCTCCCAGAGCTCCACCTAGTGCTTGGCTGTGGATCTCTGCATCTGCTTCCATCAGTTACTGGATAGAGTATCTCTGATGACAATTAGGGTAGTCACCAATCTGATTACAGGAGAAGGACAGTTCAGGCACCCTCTCCACTGTTGCTAGGAGTCTTAGCTGAGATTATCCTTGTGGATTCCTGAAAGTTTTCCCTGGTACCAGGTTTCTCCCTAACCCCAAATGCCCCTCTCATCAAGATATCTCTTTCATTACTCTCCTGCTCTGTCCCATTCCCCAACCTGCCCAACCTGATCCCTCACATCCCCCACTGCCCCCAGTTTACCCAGGAGATCTCTTCTATTTTCCCCTCCCAGGGAAATCCATGTGTCCCTCTTTGGGCCCTCCTTGTTACCTAACCTCTCTGGCACTGTGAATTGTAGCCTGGCTGTCCTTTACTTTACAGCTAATATCCACTTCTATCCACTTGTGAGTGAGTACATACCATGTTTATCTTCCTGGGTCTGGGTTACTTCACTCAGGATGATTTTTTTTTCTAGTTTGCCTGCAAATTTCATGATGTCATTGTTTTTTTTCCCCACTGAGTAATACTCCATTGTGTAGATGTACCACATTTTCTTTATCCATTCTTTGGTTGAGGGGCATCTAGGTTGTTTCTGGTTCTGGTTATTATGAATAATGCTGCTATGAGCATAGTTGAGCAAGTGTCCTTGTGGTATGATTGAGCATCCTTTGGGTATATGCCTAAGACTGGTATAACTGGGTCTTGAGGTAGATTGATTCCCAATTTTCTGAGATGTCAGGAGCATTTATCACAAGCTATTGTGAGCTGTGATGTAATTACAGCTTATAGCAATTGAGAATTCAGATGTCAACCCACCAGAGAAATTATTCTTAGATGAAGGAACACAGGTAGGCAGGACCTGCAGGGCCACTGACTCTGAAAACTGTTGCGTTCATCTGTAATTTCACTTGAGCAATAACATCTGTGATATCTCCCCATTACCATGCATTTTCATGTAATGTGCATATGCAATCTCAAGATTACATCTAAATCTTACAGGCACATTTATCTGTGGAGGGTCAGGAAGATGTCTTTTCATTTAGCTATATAAATTTGATATATAGAAAATATACTAGGACATGTTTCATAACTAGATCTCTTCAAACTGGACTAAAGACTTTTTGTAAATAGATCATAAGTTTAAAACTTTACAACTATGCACAAGGCCAGCGTTGCAGATGTCTAACCAACATTGCAACACAAAGCACCCTAAGAAAAGCATGCCAATTCTTTGCTGCCAAGTGTGCTAACAATAGACCTATGCCTCAAAGTTTGTTACTGGGCACTATCCCCCCCCAGGTCTGGTCACAGAACCAAGGTTCTGGTTACTCCTTATTTGTTTACCATAGAAATATGCTTTTGACCAATGAGAGGTAACTCTTGTAATTTTTTTATTATCACTCCAAGCCTCCTGTAAGAAAGTTTGGAGGCTAAAAAGATAAGAAGCTAGGAAGAATTAAAATTAGGACAGGAGGACTAGAATAGAATCAGAAGAATAAAGAGACCGATTCAGAACAGCACGTGTGTAAGAGAGTTCATTTGCCTTCAGACACCCTAAGAAAAAGGTTCCTTTCACTTGTTGTAGTGTCCAGTCTGAACCCTAAAGGCCTTGGGGATGAATCACAAAGGACCTTGACACTGAGAAACTACCATATTGATTTTCAAAGTGGCCATACAAGTTTGCAATCTTATAGCAGTAGAGGAGTGTTTCCCTTATTCCACATCCTCTCATAGACTGTAATTGTGTCAGGTATAAGAAGGTATCTCAGAGTCATTACGATTTGCATTTCCATGATGGCTAAGGATGTTGAACAATTCTTTAAGTGTATCTTGACCACTTGAGATTCTTATGTTGAGAATTCTGTTTAAATCTGTACCCCATTTTAAAAATTTGATTATTTGGTATTTTGATGTCTAGTTTCTTGAGTACTTTATATATTTTGGAGATCAGCCCTCTGTCAGATGTGGGGTATATAAAGATCTTTTCCTATTCTTGTTGACCATGTCTTTGCCTTACAGAAGTTCTTCAGTTTCAGGAGGTCCCATTTATTAATTGTCACTCTCAGTGCCTGTGCTACTGAGGTTATAGTCAGGAAGTGGTCTCTTGTGCTAATGTATTCAGGGCTACTTCCCACTTTCTCTTCTATCAGCTTCAGCATAACTGGATTTATGTTGAGGTCTTTGATCCACTTGGACTTGAGTTTTGTGCAGGGTGATAGCTATGGATCTGTTTGCATTCTTCTACATGTTGATATCCAGTTATGCCAGCACCATTTGTTGATGCTTTCTCTTTTCCATTGTAAAATCAGGTGTTCATAGGTGTGTGGATTTATGTCATTGTCTTTGATTCAATTCCATTGATTCACCTGTCTGTTTTTATGCCAATACCTTGCTGTTTTTATTCCTATAGCTCTATAGTAGAGCTTGAAGTCAGGGATGGTGATCCATAGCCATTTCTTATGAGGTTGCCTGGGCTTGGTCAACATCCCTTCCTTGGGTCTGTCTGTGTTAGGAAGAGGGTGGTCAGGGGTCTATTGTTGCAGCTCCCAGTGCCACGTGAAGCAGAGGAGTCACTGGTCCTAAAATGAGTCCTGGAAGACAAAACATCCCATGCTCCCTTCTGGATCTCTCAGATTTGCCTCTGTCCCAGGCAACTTCACCTCTCATCTCGCTGCTGACTCTGTGGCCTTTTGGAGCTAACTTCCCCACAATTTAGCTGCTAGAGAGCTGTAAGAGTAACATGGGGTCCGAGAACATTGTTTGTGAGTACTCAGCTCTTTAAAGAGGATGAAGGGTGGCATGTGGCTGTATATGCCCAGTTTATCAATTCTCAAATTATGAATCACACAAGCCCTTCATCCCAGGGCACTGAGCAAGGAGAGAGGAGAGAAGCCACAATAGCTGCCCTCTCTCCCAGCAGCTGGATGCCATTTCCTTCAGGAAGTCTCTCCTGATGCTTTCTCCCAGTATAGCTTAGGTGTCCCTGCTCTGAGGTCTCTTAGCACCCTTAGCATGCTCTCCTGGCACTTAAAGAAGCACATGAAGCACATCTTTTCTTTCCCCACTTGCTTATTCATGTGTTCTTCTTTTTGTTATTTTCTCATATGGAAAACATGCACTATGACAGACTGTTGCCAGGTAACTGAGGTAGTGTCTGCGAGTGCTGCCCAAGCTCATTATTGTCATCTCAGGTTTCTGTTTTTTTTTATACAAATGCTATGTTTTTCATAGTGGCCACTAGATGGCAGCATAGATTCAGACGTGTGACAGTCACCAGTCCGCGCCCCCCCAACACACACACACACACACACACACACACACACACACACACACACACACACACACACACACACACACACACACACACACACACACACACACACACACACAGGGCTGACATTTACCTGCCTGCTCATTATCACCTAGAAGAAGATCCAGAAGAAACCTTTGGGGGACACAGAGACGCGGCATCAATTGAAAGCATGTCGTGCAAAAATAAACACAGATGTAGTACCTGGCTTCTCCCGGAGGCTGCAGGTGGCTGCATGCTGTGGGACTGTTCTACTTGCCACTCTGGAAATGTGCTCTTTTTAGATTTGGTTTCAAGGTGAACGTCCAGTTTGCAAAGAACGAAACTGGACTAGACTCATTGACTGGTATCCCTGTATGACTCTGCTCGGGCTGCTGCTGCAGAATATCATGGTGCCAGACCTGGTGGTGCACACCTAGGATCCCAGCTGCCTGAGAAGCAGGAGGATCACATACCCCAGGTCAGGCTGGGTTACAGAGTTAGTTCAAGACCAGCCTGGACACTTAACAAGAGCATATTGCAAAAAGGAAAGAGAACCCAGGCATGTTGTCACATGATAGTGGCCAACCCTAGCACACTGGAGAGGCAGAGACACGGGGTTTGCTATAATTTTAAGGTCAGCCTGGTGTTCACAGAGAGTTCCAGGCCAGTCAGGGCTACATAGTGAAGCTCTGTCCCTCCAAACCCCAAACAAATGAAAAGGGCCATCTCATTCATATTTCCCACCCCTACCCATGAGTTAGATATATTCAAGCCCTACGTTACAACACACACACACACACACACACACACACACACACACCAAGAAGCACACATCTGTGGTGGAGCCAAGACACCCTAAAGCCTTGATTCTCAAACTCTCAGTTAATTTATTGGATACTGAGTTCAAACTATAACATTCCCCTTGTTCCCCTTAGCCTGTATCAACCAATGAAGATGGAGAAGGTTTTCATGAATAAATGATACCACCAAGTCTGGACTCCAAAATATGGATGGGCAGGAATTTCCTCAGTTCTATGGCAAGTGACCTCTACTGTCAACTGCACTGAGTATTATGGTCTGGCTATGCAGTATCCTCTAATACACTTATGCACTGAGGTCTTGAGTCCCCAAATGAGCAATGTTTTAAGGTTAGTTTAGGGGAAGTGACTGGGTCATGAGGTCTCTGCTTTCATCAACGATTTAACCATTGATGGACTTGAATTTCGAATAGAGTATTTGAGAAGAAGGATAGACCTGTGTAAGATGGGGTCTGGTTGGAGGACATAGGGACGTGTGTGTGTGTGTGTGTGTGTGTGTGTGTGTACTTTAAAGGATATCTTGTCCTGACCCTTTTCTGCCCATTTCCCTCTGAACCAAGCTATTCACCCTTTCCTGATGCTCACAGCAAGAGAACCAGCTGACCACGGACTGAAACCCCCGGAACCATGAGCCAAAAAGAAATCTTTCCCATGTGGCTGTCAGAGATTCATCATAGAAGCAAAACAAAACCTAGCACATTGCCCCTGAGCAGGTAATGTGGGAAGGTCACAAATAGTATCCCAAATAATATCTCATTTTCCACTGGCTTGCCATATGACTCTGGGACTATGAGCTGGCCTCTTTGAACAAAGCGACTGTGCTTGATGCCTACCAGACCTATTGATGCACCAAAGCCAGCTGTTTCATGAGGTTGCCCTGGGGAGTTGAGTGCACAGAAGAATGACTCCCAGGGGTGGTAGAAGAATATAGGGGTGCTGGGGAGATCTGCATCCACTCCCTCGCTTCCCGCTGTGGTGAGTGGTGCAGGGCTTTCTGGTACAGTACCTCCACCTCCCCCCAGGGTCCTGAGCTCACACTCTGCTCTGGTGGACAAAAGAGATTTCCACAGAGGATGGGTCAGTGAAGCTGAGTACATGGGTGACCCATAGGTGACATGCCAGTTCTGGCAAGATAAGGAAGTCCCCACTGTTGACTAAGGTTTTGTGTCCTGCCCAGTCCTGCAGCCGTTAAGTCCCAAAGAATCACACAGAGGTCTATATTAGTTATAAACCGATTGGCCCATTAGCTCAGGCTTCTTATTTACTAATTCTTTTAACTTACATTAGCCCACAATTCTTGTCTGAGTTAGCCACATGGCTTGGTACCTTTTTTGGTGAGGCAGTCACATCTTGCTTCCTCTGAGGCTGGGTCATGACTGCGGACTTAAACTTCCCTTTTGCCAGAATTCTCGTTGCCCCACTTATACTTCCTGCCTGGCTACTGGCCAATCAGCATTTTATTAAAAATAACACAAGTGACAGGGTAAAAGACCATTGTCCTATAGCACTCTCCCCATTTTTAAACAAGAACTCTGAATCGAATCTCCTTTGTTTAGCTTTTTGTCCAGACCATTATCCATAACATCTTCTAACCAACATTCTAAATAAAAGCAAACATCCATAATCCATTTTTTGGGAATGTGGGCATAGTATTCCAGGCTACTTCCTGCTGGTTGGAGGTGCTGATAATCTTATGGGGACCTAAAGAAAATTTAGAATTATGATCAAATCCTGATTGGAGTATCCTGTGAGGCTTGATTATCTCAGACAGCATCTTGAATCTGTTCTGGATGTAGAACTCAGACATCCAGGTCATCTGCTCCTATTGGAGATTTCTCAGGGGGTCTTCCTTGATCAAGCCTGATTTTTCTTAACCCAGAATGAATCCACAGCCTCTCATTTCCTGTGGAAACAAAAGCAAAACCTCTTCTCCAAAGTAACATACCTTTTGACTTCAATTTTGAAGTCAAGGTATTTTCAAAATACCTATCTTGGTATTCAGCACCATTTATAAGCAAATATCTTTTAGCAGCTGTTGCTCCTTTCTCAGCATTCAAACAATTCAAAGAGAGCATAATAGCATACAGTATCAAGATTCTCTGTGTATTTTCATCTTTATGTGGCTTTATTTTAAACTCTATCTATTTTATTTTTATTTTTAATTTTTGAGACTTGGTTTCTCTGTGTATCTTTAGCTGTCCTGTAATTTACTCTGTAGACCAGGCTGTCCTTGAACTCACAGAGATCTGCCCGTCTCTGCCTTCCAGTGCTGGGATTAAAGGTGTGTGCCACCACACCTTGAACTGACAGAGTTCTGTCTGCCTCCCAAGTGTTGGGATTAAAGGTGTTTGCCACCACACCCAACTACTCTCTGTCTTATTTTAAGGACTTTATTTTTTTCCTTTGTCTTCCAAGCTTACATATATTTTTAAACACACTGTAAACCATTTAGAGGTTTTCTTTGCCTTTGAATCTATCTTTACTGTATATCTCTCTTTTTCTGACCACATGAGTCTTTAATTTGCTAAGCAATATGACTAGGATTAAAGCTGTGGCTTTGATGGCTGGATCCAGTCCATTCCTTAGCTTTTTGAGATTCCAGCCTCATGGTGGAGGTACTAGCTGGAGCCATGTTTATTACCACAACTCTAAGGTGTTTCAAGGTCCCTGCCACCACCAAAAATCATGTGGTCAGCTTTTCATCAACACCATTAAAGTGTTTTGTGGCAGGACCTCTTAAAAGGGCTGCAAGGTTTTGCAGCTGAAGCTGAGTCAGGAAGCCTCTCTTAAATGAGATGCATTTGCCTCTAGCAAACAGAGCTCACCTGAGAAAATGCTGCTATCTATAAGTCATGCTTAACTGTATTCTTTTCTGTCTAGAATTACTTCCCAAGCCCTCTCAGGCTTGTGTGGATTCAGTTGTCCACATGGGTGCCATTCTGTTGGCTGAGGTTTTCTGTCCCACCCGGTCCTGCAGCTTTCCTTCAGCTAGAGGCCACTGTTTAACCCATATTGGTTTCTCAGTTAACCATTTTAAAGGCAGGGCTGTTAGTACCTCTGAAGTCTTATCAATTGCTTTGTGTTCTTGTACAGCCCAAATGGCTGGTGACCATTGTCTATAATAGCTTCTAATATTTTCCCCAGAGACGTAAGTTTTTGGGGCTGCAGGAATGTTAATCTGGGTCTTCCATTGCTGCAATAGGTCATGACCCCACAAATTCACTGCAATATTAGCCACATATGGCCTCAGTCTTCCTCTCTGTCCTTCTGGCCCTTGGCATTCAACCCATCTCATGCTTTGTTTTACCTGAGATAGGGCTCCAATTCCTAGGAACTGAACATTTATATACACTCTTAGCTTTGGTCTTTGATGGTTTATAGAAGTCTGCCAGAATACACATTTCCTATGTCCTACTGTAGTTTTTGACTCATCCTCCACATTTATTCCATCATCCAGACCAGTATTATTTTTTACAGTCAGCATTGATTTTTTTTTTTTTTTTTGTATTTTGAGACTGGGTTTCTCTGTAGCTTTGGTGCCTGTCCTGGAACTAGCTCTTTGTAGACCAGGTTGGCCTCAAACTGACAAAGATCTGCCTGCCTCTGCCTCCCGAATGCTGGGATAAAAGGCGTGCACCACCACCGCCCAGTTAAGCATTGGATTTTTAAATTTTCCTGGTGAGATACGTTCTCCACAGTAACTAGGAATGACTGGACCACGTTCATCATGGGGGCCTGCAAGAGGCCCCCACAGCATTTCCTGATGGTATCCGGTTACCTTGTCTATCTTTTGTTGACCTACATTCATTGGTCCAATGTTGGACTTTTCCACACCTCCTACATATACCTGAAGGCTGAGTCCTCCTATTCCTGCCATTCCCAGAAGAGACATTATTCCTAGGAATCCCTTGTTTACAATCCCTTCTCTGTAACATGAGGGCCTGCTTGTTGGGGTTTCTGTCCTACCCAGTTCCCGCAGCTGTTAAGTCCCAAAGAAAATCACACAGAGGTCTCCATAAGTTATAAACTGATTGGTCCAATAGCTCAGGCTTCTTATTAACCCTTATAACTTATATTAACCCATTATTGTAGTATATGTTAGCCACATGGCTTGGTACCTTTTTCGGCGGTCAGGTCACATCTTCCTTCTTCGGTGTCTGGACAGGACATGTTACAGAATGGTGCCCACATGGACAACTGCATCCACATAAAACCTGACAGAGCTTGGGAAATAATTCTAGACAGAAAAGAATAGAGTAAAGCATGGCTTCTTGGTAGCAGCAATTTCTTGGATCTGCTCTCCTTGCTAGAGGCAAGTGCTCTCATTTAAGAGAGGCTTCCTGACTCAGCCTTAGCTGCAAAACCCTGCAGCTCTTTAAGAGGTCCTGCCACAAAATTCCTAAATGGTGTTGATGAAAAGCTGACCACATGCTTTTTGGTTTTCAGCCATAGCAGGAAAAAAGCTGCACTGTTTTAAAATGCCGGCTTTCTGGGCCATCCTGCCAGGGCAAACTCTGACTCTTTCAGGCAGGCGGTCCGACTACAAAGCATTTGAGTGCAGTTTGTGAGCACACTGCTGCAGCTTGTTTGCTGGCAGGGACCTTGAAAAGCCATAGAGTTGTGGCAATAAACATGGCTCTGGCCAGTACCACTGCCACGAGCCTGGAATCTCACAAAGCTAAGGAATGGGCTGGATCCAGCTGTCAAAGCCATGGCTTTAATCCTACCCATATTGCTTAGCAAAGTAAAGACTCGTATAGTCAGAAAAAGAGAGATATACAGTAAAGAGAGATTCAAGTCAAAGCAAACCTCTAAATGATTTACAGTGTATTAAAAATATATGCAGACTAAAGGTTAAAGTCCTTAAAATAAAAAAGAAAGAAAGAGAGTAATTGGGTGTGCTAGCACACACCTTTAATCCCAATGCCTGGGAGGCAGAGGCAGGTGTATCTCTGTGAGTTCAAGGACAGCCTGGTCTATAGAGTGAGTTCTAGGACAAAGATACACAGAAACCCTGTCTCAAAAAGCCAAAAATTAAAAATAAAAGAAATAGAGTTTAAAATAAAGCCACATAAAGATGGAAAACACACAGAGAATCTGGATACTGTATGTTGTTATGCTCTCTTTGAATTGTTTGAATGCTGAGAAAGGAGCAACAGCTGCTAAAAGATATTTGCTTATAAATGCTGCTGAATTAATCCAAGATAGGTATTTTGAAAATACCTTGACTTCAAAATTGAAGTCAAAAGGTATGTTACTTTGGAGAAGAGGTTTTGCTTTTGTTTCCACAGGAAATGAGAGGCTGTGGATTCATTCTGGGTTAAGAAAAATCAGGCTTGATCAAGAAAGACCACCTGAGAAATCTCTGGTAGGAACAGATGGCCTGGATATTTGAGTTCTACATCAATAACAGGTTCAAGACTGCTTTCTGAGATGATCGAGTCTCACAGGATACCCCAGTCAGGATTTGATCATAATTCTAAATTTTTTTTAGGTCCCCATAAGATTATCAATGCCCCCAACCAGCGGGAAGTAGCCTGGAATACTATGCCCACATTCCCAAAAAGTGGACTATGGATATTTTCTTTTGTTTAAAAAAAAAAAGAGGGGGAAGTCGTGTAGGAGAATTGTCTATATTCTGTCAATTATGTTTTAAATGTTTTAAATGCTGATTGGCCAGTAGCCAGGAAGGAAGTATAGGCAGGACAGGAAGTATAGGCAGGACAACCAGACAGGAAGTAGAGGTGGGCAATGAGAACAGGAGTATTCTGGGAAGAAGGAAGATTCTTCCCCAGTCCTGACCAGACACTGAAGAAGCAGGATGTGACCTGCCCTACTGAAAAAAGTACTGAGTCATGTGGCTAACATAGATAAGAATAATGGGCTAATATAAGTTATAAGAGCTAATATGAAGCCTGAGCTAATGGGCCAATCAGTTTATAACTTATGTAGAACTCTGTGTGTTTTTTCTTTGGGACATAATGACTGCGGGAACTGGGCAGGACAGAAACCCCAACAAGCAGGCCCTCATGTTACACTTCTCAGATGTCCCATTCTACCACAATTAAAACATTTGGTATTTTGATGTTTCCTCTTACCATTGGAAATTGTTTCTCCTACCCAAGCTTTAGTACCATAACCAAGTGTCTCACCATTCATTGTATGCAAGACCCATTCATCCATCGGTGCTGATCTGATCTTTGAAGGCCCAAGGATCCTTTTGCATTCCCCAAAAAAATGGACTATGGATATTTTTCTTTGTTTAGAATGTTGGTTACAAGTTGTTATGGATAATAGTCAGGAGAAAAGCTAAACAAAGGATATTAGATTCAGAGTTCTTGTTTTTTGTTTTGTTTTTTTTTAAAGGAGGGGGGAAGTGCTGTGGGACAATAGTTTTTACCCTGTCAATTGTATTTTAATAAAACGCTGATTGGCCAGTAGCCAGGCAGGAAATATAGGCAGGGAGAGCAGGCAGGAAGTAGAGGTGGGGCAATGAGAATTCTGGGAGAGGAAAGCTCAGTCTGCAGTTTGACCCAGCTGCAGAGGAAGCAAGATGTGACTGCCTCGCTGAAAAAGGTATCAAGCCACATGGCTAACATAGACAAGAATTATGGGCTAATATAAGTTATAAGAGTTAATAAGAAGCCTGAGCTTCTAGGCCAATCAGTTTATATTTAATGTAGACCTCTGTGTGTGTTTATTTGGGACTAAACTGCTGCAGGAACTGGGCAGGACGGAAACTTCTGTCAATACCCCACTGTTGGAAGTATCCTTGTAAGAGCAGTGTGAATAGTGGTAAGCACCATGCTTACAGTGTGCCAGGCAGTTAGCTGTAAGCTATGTATTCTATCTCCCTCCCTATGGTGTCCTCTTCTGTAGAAAGCTTCTCAATGGAGACTAGGCTCAGAGACAGGACGCAAGTGGTCCAAAGTCACAGAGCTAGAATGTGACAAAGGCAAAGTTTAAACCTGGGCCTGGAAGGTCCCAGATCCTGATGTGAGTGCTATGGTTCAGGTCTGGAATGTCCCCTTAGGCAGTGTGTTAATGCCAGAGGAAACTTTAAGAGGTAGGCTTAATGGTTTTAGGTCATTAGGGACATTTCAGAGAAGGGCATGATGGGAGCCTGTCTCTCCTGTTTATTCTTCATCTAGCCATGAGGTGAATAGCTTGGTTCTCCCCTGGGGTCCCTGTCCCACCATAGGCCTAAGCAATAGGAGCAATTGATTATAGCCTAGAGCCTCTGAAGCCAGAATTGAAAATGAGCTTTTCTCTTGTAAATGGATTATATCAGGCATTTTGTTGCAGTAATGAAAACCGGGTATCACAGCAGGGATCCACGTCACATGTGACCACGCTGGCCACGAAACAGAATCAGAGCTAGACGCAAACCTTTTGAGGACCTGAACTGAAAAGATTTTGTTGGCTCCTCACCTAATGTGTAATTTTAAATCAGAACAATGTTAAGCTCTAAAGTAAGTCGAAAGAACTTCAGTAAAGCTGTAACCGTCCCTCAACACCCCAGAGCACTGACACTGATTTCCACCCAAATACTGAATTATATTAAAAATCTCTCCATCCTTCTCAACCTCTCCATTCCACTTTATTTCCTCTCATCTTATCTTTTATTTATATTTATGTGCATGTGTGCGCCTCTCTCTGTAGGTGCGCCGCACATATGCAGGTACTTACTGAGGCCAGAAGAGGGCTTTGGATCCCTGGAGCCAGAGTTACAGGCGGTTGTGAGCCCCCTCCTATGGGTGCTGGGAACTGTGTTTGGGTCCTCTGCAAGGGCAGCAAGCACTCTTAGCTGATATGCCATCAGCCTAGCCCAATCCCTCTCGTTTGAGGAGCTAGACTTCCTGAAGCCCTCTTTTTGTTTAACCTCTGATGAGGTAAGCACTTTCATATATATAAGTTGAGTCTTACCCTATGCCAACTTTGGAATGTAAAGACGAGTAATATTCCACCCAATCCTTTCAACTCAGAGCCTGGGATTCTATCTTTTCTTCCCCCTTTAAGGTTTATTTTTAATTTTATGAGAGCCTGAGCACCATGAGCATGCCTGGCACCCACAGAGGTCAGAAGGGGGCATTGGGCCACTGGAAGTGGAGTTACAGACAGCTGTGAGCTGCCATGTGGGTCCTGGGAATCAAACTCAGGTCCTCTGGAAGAGCAGCCAGTACTTTTAGCCACTGAGCCATATTTCCAGCCCTGGATTCTGTTGTGGTATCTTATTTGTACTATAACAAATCAAGCTTGCCTGAAGATCAGAAGGCTGAGCTAGCCCCTAGTTAGCCATGGAGGTCTGGAGGTCTGTACAGACAGACAGGAGGGATGTGACTGGGTGGAGAGAGGAATATAAAGCCGGAGGCGGCCTGCCCTTTTCTGTTGAGGAGTTAGCAAGGTAAGAGCTGGCTGTGACTTGCTTTATCTCTCAGATCTTTCAGTATTTACCCCAATATTGGGCTCCGGGTTTTTATTATTAAGACCAATTAGAACTCGTGCAACATTCTATCATTTTTAAAACAGCAAACTACACCAGTTCATCCAATGGCCATGCCTGATACTCTGAGGATATCACAAATTCTTGTTAAAACATTTTCCTGTGGAGACTGGAGAAATGAGAGAAGAAAGGCTGTAAGCACAAATCTCTGCTGACACTTCGGAAGGAAAATTACCACGGGGAGGATGTGCTTTATTTCATATGTAAATTTGTCAAGAAAATAAAAACAAACACAATTTCCAGAAAGCTAAACACACTAATGCAATAAAGAATGATCGTACTGGAAAGATGGGTAACTTATCTGCTTAGATTTGCCGCACAGAGTATAATTCAGAGACCGAACACAAACTCAAACCTATATGTCATAGTTACTCCTCTATTGCTGCGAAGAGACACCATGACAGAGGCAACTTATAAAAGGAAGCATTTAACTGGAGGCTTGCTGACAGTTTCAGAGGTTTAGCCCATGACCATCATGGAAGGGAGCATGGGAGGCAGAAATGACGCTGGAGTAATGAATAAGAGCTTACATGCGTTTTGCAAGTTGTAGGCAGAAAAGAGAGATACTGGGCCTGGTGTGGGTTTTTGAAACCACAAAGCCCATATTCAGTGACACACTTCCTTCAACAAGGACACACCTCCTAATCCTTCCCAAATACCTCCACTAGCTTAAGACCAAGCATTCAAATATATGACCCTATGGGGGTCATTCTCATTCAAACCACCACACCATACAATAGTCAATGAATTTTGATTGGCAGATCATTAATATGGGTACTTCAAACTGGCAGCTGTCTGTTGTGGCTCCACCCATGAATTCTATCATTACTGAGGTCTTCACGTAGATTGTATTAGACAGCCCTCAAGAGTCTTATTCCTTCCCTGATTTCACCAGGTGGTTAGAGCTCTGAAACTTGGGCTTGCATATTCTTGGCATTTGGCAATTTGTTCTCTCTCCCTGAGCATCCTCCTGGTGTCTTCCTAATTAGCTAAAGATAATTTGGAAGGAGAACTTCTGTGGTACCATCAGACAGAACTACAGCAATAAAAGTCCTGTTCCAAACCTACACGTCTGCAGAAAAGAGGTAAATTTTGGTTTTCGTTTGACCAGCTCTCATGCGGTAGAGAACTGGCAAGCCCTTTTTATGTTGGGCTTGTGTCTCCAGGCCAATCTTCCTTGACTATGAACTCTGTGAGGGGTAGAAGCTGTGACCTCCTCACCGTGGAGCCCTGTCACCTGGGCATCAGTGTCACCTGGGCATCAGTGTCTGACTTAGCACTCAGGAAATGTTTGCTCAATGGAGGAAGAACTAGAAGACTGGCCACATGGAAGGTACCTCATGGAGAGTTTTAGTCAAATAACAAAGGATTAATGGTCAGTGTGAGGAAAGCCATAGCCACACATGAATGATCCTGGTGGAAAGAAAGCCCTATGGCCCTCCCCCTGATCTAATGCCTGCTCACTTGTTGTTGGTTTCTTTTTTTTAATATCTATTTATTTATTATGTATACAATATTCTGTCTGTGTGTATGCCTGCAGGCCAGAAGAGGGCACCAGACCTCATTACAGATGGTTGTGAGCCACCATGTGGTTGCTGGGAATTGAACTCAGGACCTTTGGAAGAGCAGGCAATGCTCTTAACCGCTGAGCCATCTCTCCAGCCCCTTGTTGTTGGTTTCTGCTGTTAGCCATCAGTTCTGTTTTTACCAAAACCCCTTCTAAAACAGTCACCAGGAAGATCAGTTTGGAACCTACCCCTGTGAGAGACAAAACCTTAAAGAGAAAGAAACTCCCAGTTCCCAAGTCCCCTAGACATTAATACACATGGCAACATGGGCGATCTGGCAGAGTTAAGACTTAATAAGTCTTAAGACTACCCAAGTCCTTTGTCTGAAAGCCACACATTTGACTTACACAGTGGGCTTCCCTGTGAGCTTACAACCAGCCTCTTGTGCCATCTCCCTGAATACCAGCTCGGCATCCAGCTGCTGGAAGACCCTGGGTTTCAGTGGGCATTGCTATCACAGGCATCGCATAGCCTCAAAGGGCATGGCTTCTACAGACTTTAGTGTCCTTGGAAGGCCCCTGTTCCAGGGCTGAAGGCTAGGCTATGGAGTGAGGGAAGGACGTAAGCAGACTCCTTCTATGTTTGGCAAAGGCCCTTGTATGACAGGGTGGTGGTAAAACTATCATGCTAGCCAAACTTTATTTCCATTCCAGTGAGTCATGTGGTTTCTGTACAAGTTTGGCTTTGTGCTTGTGTAAACATTAACTTTTGCCAAGATGTTGATAAAACAAATTGCCCAGTATTGACCGTAATCTGTCCTCCACATAGTCCTGGAGAGACGTAGAGCCTTGCTTCCTACTGTCTTGGTCTGTTTGGGCTACTGTGGGTGGCTTAAAGATGGCAGGCATTTATTCCTCACAGCTGATCTGAGAAGTCCAAGACCAAAGCACCTGCAGGTTTGGTGTCTGCCGAAGGGCTCTCTGCGAGCTTTCTTCGTTTAGGAGGCATCTGAACATAATTATCTCCAATGATGTAACCTCCAAATCCCCTCACATCAGGACTCAGGTGCTAAGATGAACTTGGGTGTGGGATACGCACACATTTGGTTTCTAACATCTACAAACATTTTGCAGATAGTTGCCCCCTGCTATGTGGTTGCTGGGAATTGAACTCAGGACCTCTGGAACAGCAGCCAGTGACCTTAACTGCTAAGCCATCTCTCCAGCTCAAGTATACAGTATTATAGTTGGAATGTGAGGTGTCCTTCATAAGCTCATGTGTTGGAACAATTGGTCCCCAGCTGATGGCACTGTTTGGGAAAATTATGGAATCATAAGGAGATGGAGCCTGGCTGGAGAAAGTATGCCATTGGGGGTGAGCTTTAAGGCTTTATAGGATGGCTCTACTTCTAAGTCAGCTGACATAATGCAATGGGCTAGCCTCATGCTTCTGTTACCATTTCTACCCTGCCATGATGGACTGTACCCCCTGGAACTGTGAGCCAAAATAAGCCCTTTCTCCCCGCAGGTCGCTTTTGCTGGGGTATTTAACCACAGCAACAGAAATGCAATACACGGAAGTTTGGAATGCTTGCTTACCGTGCTCTGCCAGGAGGATTTGGGCATACACATGCCTTTTCTAGCTCCGAGACTGTCTACAGCCATTCCTTGGGCAGAAGTAGATGCCACTATTTCCTTTTGTTTGATCCTTTCATTTGTCCCAAAGAGTCAAGAGCCACCAGCATCCAGGAAGAAGGAAAAGGGAAACCCTTCACCACTGCAGTTTCTGGATGGGTTTAGTACCTGCAGTAGCTGCTATCCCACGGAACACCTCATTGAAAGCATTTTGTAGGATCTCTACATTTAATCCTCTTCAGTGTTACATGACAGGGGCTTTGGGCTCAGTTATGGAAATGTATCTTAGTCCTCTTTACAGAGTAGCAGGAGGAGGAGTTAAAAGTTGCTCCTTGGGCCTTTGAGTATTTTTGTAAAGACCTGAAGAGGATTTCAGCAAGTTGAGGGTGGGGCAGTGAAAAGAAGCTCAGAGATGCTGCCTAAGTTTGAATGGCAAAGGTTTGTGATCATGGATACCCCAGAAACATTCAAGGTTGATTTGCTTGTCTGTTGGGTTTTCTTACCTCTACTCTAATCTCCTTATCCCAAGGCTTCTTATTCATTTTTTCTGTTTTCTTACCTCTTCGCTTTGAATTAGCCCATCATGGCTCATCTGGGTCTTGACCATCCTGTTTAGAAACGTGCTCATAACATTGTGTCTTGGCATTTTCTAGTGGGAGAAAATGGTTGGCCTTGTTCATGGACTAAGTCACATTCTTGGGGCTGGTCCACCTATGAGTCTGTAGCCCTTGGGTTGAGTCTCCCAGCGAATGAAAAGGCAGAGGGCAGGAACCCCGGGTCTCTAGGTAGGGCTCACACAAGGCAGGCTTCATGGCTACTGTGTATAGCGCAAGGTGGGATAACATAATTATTGGAAGCTCATCTCCCAAGACCATTGCTCTCAGTTCTCTGTGGAGCCATCAGGAGCCCTTGACCTCACTGGTACTTCTTTACATTCTGGAAAGCACAGCCTAACAGATGCTGGCTTCTGCCTGGAGCCCCCAATTGCTTCTGAGGATATGGGAATCATACAAAAGTGAGTATTTATTTCTTGCCCATGATCCCATGCCCAAGCAGGTTGGCTTCTGAGATGGCAAGGGGCTTGAGGGCTGCCGCTGCTCTGTAGTTAATCTCCAGAAGGCACAATTGTGTAGATGGGTTGTGAAAGAGATGCTCTTACACCATCTGGAGGAGACAGAATGAGAAGCAGGCAGGTTTTGGGGTATGAAAGCCTTTGTCATTTTATTTTACAATAAAAAATTCTAACAGCGTATGAACACTCTGTTCCCGGCAGAGGCAAAGGACGTACAAAGTTAATTAGAAAGCAAAGCATTGAAATAACAACAGCTACATTCAAAGCTCCTGTTCAGTACTTTGCCCAGTGCATCCAAAGTGGTTTGAGAGCATCACAGTCTGGGTTTTTCCCCCACCCAGCGTCAAAGCACACGTGGAAACACTTCCATACCCTCCAAACCACAGGCGACAAACAACGATAACAGCAACTCCATGTGGGCTGACTCTTGCGGGCAATTACAAACTGCAGAATCCCTTTCCTTTTCCTCGATAAGACGCTGTGTCATTGAACACATGACAACACAAATTAACTCAGTGGGTGGTGGGAGCTGGATCAAGCTGAACTGTGAAACGAATGGTTTTCATAGCAAATTCTTCCGATATGCTTTCCAAACCATGTTCAGACACATTGCACATGCTCCTCACGACCACCATGGCAGGCAGGAAGGACAGATGCTGTTACTGACCCACAACGACCCACGACGAGTTATAGACTAGTTCAAAGTGAGTCACTCAAGTTCCAGAATATTTACACCTTCTCAAAATTTCCAGTCCAACACCACCCCTCTGCTCTTGTTTGGTACATTTCCCTTTTCTTTTCTCTCCTTCATTTATGTGAGGGTGGAGGAGAGTTTAGACCCAAGAAGAGATGAGAGAGAGGAAGGTGAGGCCACGGTTAATTTATGTAAAGTACACTGAATGGCCTCCTTCCATCATTTTCAAGAGTCTGAGCAGGGCCAAAACAATTAGTCTCTAGAGTTATCACAGGACGTTCTAGACTTATAATAGGGTGGCTCTAACCCAAGTTTGGGTTTGACCTCTGAGGACAAATTCCACCTTCTTGAAATTTCCCTCTTTTGGAAACCTACAGAACCAAAGCAACTCAACATCTTCTAAGAGAATCTGTTTCTGGTACAATTAATTTCCTAAATCCCCCTTTTTAGAAACGCCTACACTTCAGTATTCGCTGCCACCTAGAATTCCGTAAGAGTTCACATAAGCCATCAGGAGCCCATTCAGTTCTCGGGATACTAACTTCTTAGAGCCGGAAGGTCAGAGCCTCTGAAGCATCATTTTCACCTGAAACCAATTTTGTTTCAAGGAGACTCAACGGAGAGGCTTATCAGTCTTCTCATCCATGCAAATGTGTGGCTGGGAGCCACATTAGCAGCACCTGAGCTAAGACCATGCAATTCAATTTACAAGTGTTTATTGTCTGCTGAGCTGAGCTGAGCGGGACACTAAGTTCACCGAGCCTTGGTCAGAGATCTCTTCTGGGGCCCAGGAACTAGCGTGGTCAGGGGTGGGAAGTGTCTGGGGGGGCAATCTAGTCAGTCAGCAGGGGGTTCAAGTATATGCACTCTCACCTGCTGTCCCAGTGGGAGATGCCCTTCCCAGGGTGGGGGGCAGTTTCCAGAGGACTGCCCTCTGAGTACTGGCTGCCAGGTGGTATCTTAGGGGTATGGTCAGTTCCAGTTCGGGACAGGTTCCTTTAGGGAGTCCTGTTCCTGCTCCCTGATCACGCGCCTTCCTCAGCAAGAGCTCCTGCCAAAAGGGTCAATCCAGGGACCGGGTTTGTAGGACATAACCCTGGGTCTTTGCTTACAGCTGAATGGATGGGCACCTGACCTGAGGGGAGCTTATCCACAGGCAGATGTGAATTAGAACAATCAGATTCTCAAGCATTTGCCTAAAGTGGGCTCACGGACACTAGTCTGAGAGTGGTCTGCCATGGGGGGAGGGGAGCGTGGTGCAGGTCCTGAGATCCGTATTTGGTTCTATACACACTTGTGAGGAAGCTGGTTGGTTCAGGCAAGCAAGAGGGTGAAGCAGGTGTGTTAAGAGAAACAGAGCAAAGCAGAGGAGGAGAGAGAGAGTGTCAGAGAAAGAGCTATCAGGAAGAAGGGTTGCTTGATGCCTTCCCTGCCTTTTGCCACATCTACATTTTGCTTCTGTAATTTATCTCTGCGTCTTTCAGTCAGCCCCTGGCTGAAGTAAGGCTGAACAGGTTTCCTTGAGAAGTTCCAAGACTGGAACACCTTTGAGGTTGGACTAGGTGGCAGAATGGAACTTCTAATACCCGTCAGGGACAAGATAAATTATACTTACACCTTGAAAGTCTTGGAATGTAATTTGAAAGGGAAGTCCAGATCCTAAATTCAGGTTTAAAGCCAAAGCTTTTTCTCCAATGTGAAAACTCCTTTACATTCATTATACACCAAATTTTGAGCACTTGTGTGCTATGTGGAAAAAATGAGGCTCATTTATATGAAGTCAATCAACCTTCCTTCCTTCCTTTCTTTTTTCCTTTCTTTCTTCTTTCTTTCTTTCTTTCTTTCTTTTTGTTTTTTGTTGAGACAGGGTTTCTCTGTAGCTTTGGAGCCTGTCCTGGAACTAGCTCTTGTAGACCAGGCTAACCCCAAACTCACAGAGATCTACCTGCCTCTACCTCCCAAGTGCTGGGACTAAAGGTGTGCGTCACCACCGCTCGGCTGAAATCAATATTTCTTGATCCATTTCAACTTTTGCCTAGCAGGGAAGCATTTCTTTTACTTAGAAGTAAGAATCCCACATGTCTTCTAGTCTACCTATCCTCAGTCGCAGATATTATTTCCTTTCTTGCATCAAGATTATTCAGAAATTGCATGTTTTGGTTTATGTCTTTTTTGGGGGGTGCTCTTAAAATAATAAGCGGACGGCATTACCTCTCCTGGGACAGTAGATGGTATTACCTCTCCTGGGACGGTAGATGGCATTACCTCTCCTGGGACAGTGTCCTTCAAGAGGCATCTTCCCGCTCTGTAGCTCACAGCTGCCGCCTTGTTTCCATACAAGCCTCAGATCAGAGGTACCAGGCCACCTTTATGTTCTTGGCTTCCTGGGTCACCCGGTGAAGTGACTGAGTGTCAGGGCTTCCTTGCCTGCTTTTCTGACCCATAGTGCTGAATAAGTAAGTTACCCCCACTGGCTTTCAACTAAGGACATTGTCTCTTCAGTGCTACTTTCTGGAATAAATTGGTTACCCCCCAACCCCTGTATTTTTTGGCAAGAGTATTATAGAGTTCCTCACTTGACCCTTGCCTATTTTTTAAATTTCTGGGCATGGTTAAAGAAATGTGTCTCCAACAAGTGTACAGGCAACATGGTCAAAGGTAGAACAGGCTGGGGCTTGAATCAGCAGGCTTGGGCTCAACCCTCAATGTGTCTGGACATTGATTTTTTTTCCTTCCAAGGATCTTCCTCTGTGGCTTCTGTGCCTGTCTGGAAGATCTTGACAATCTGAGCTCACTGCTGCCTCCGCTGGGCTCTCACGGAACTCCATGTTCACGTCCCTGTGGTGATTACCCTCTGAACTCCTCAGAGCTTCCTGTTCTGGGACCTAACACCTCTATAAGCCTAGGAGACTCTTTAGGGAAGGGACCACATCTTTGTCCCAGAAGGCTTTAACCATGGTGGAAAAATATGAACCCATTAATTTTAAAAAATAATTTAATGTTTTCTTCAACAGACTTCTTGAACCCATGGAATCTAGTTTAATTGTATTTAATTTATCATGCTATATTTTCATTGTCCCAATGAACTAAATATCCCATGGGGTTCTGTGAAGACCCCAGTGAGCTGTAGCTCCACTGCCCTGGCAATCTGGAACCACACCACTGCTAACCCTAGATTCATGATCTGGAAGCTACTGGAATCCAGAGTTTAGACGCTGTCTTTTGAAGCATTCACATTCTGTAGTCTAGAAACTTCTCTCTCATATTCCAAACATTTACCAAGTCCACACAGTACTGTGTTGATGCCACTGCACTGATGAAATATTGATATTATCGATAAAGTGGAACAATGTAGCTGGCTGTATAAGACTTACATAGTTTGCATGAAAAGGCTGAGTTTCTTTGGCTCTTTGTTCATTCAAGTGCATCAAATGCCCGTTTGGATAGATTCAGGCATTGTATTAATCTGTCGGTAAAATCTTGCACTGTCCACAGTGTTCTGCAAGCTGATTTCAGTTTTGGACTACAACTGGCCATTGGTAGAAATATACCATATATACACACAGAAATTACAAAAATACATTTTATTTATAGCTGATTTCGTATTAAGTAACAAAAAACTAACACTATGAAAGATCAACCGGCATACTAAAAGGACACTACCTAATGTCATCTCCACAAGAGACTTGTCTGGGATCCCATGACAGATCTCTGAACATTCCAGAAAGGACAGTTTGCCAGAGGGAAATAAAAAGAGCTTCTTGGGAAAGTCTGTGCTTTGACAGTTTGAGTCCCCAGTCTAATCAGTTCCAATCCCACTCTTCTCTCAACCTTTTTTCAGTAAAGACCAAAGAAACTCATGAAGACAATGGATAGATGGGTTCAGAGGGGCATAGGTACAGCTGAAGCTAAATGGGTCATGGGTGAAGGCAGGATAGGACCATATTCTCCAACAGATACCAAATAAGCCCCCTGACACCATACATGACTCCCAAAATTGGGGAGGAAACTCGGGGTTCCCTTTTCCTCTGGTACCCCAAATCAGTCTTATTTGCACAGAGGAGTCATCAGTGAACCCCAGAGCTGCAAGGCAGTGTTTCCACCCAGGACTCTGTAGGCTGATGTGTCATGCCAGGGAGAGTAGCATGGGACAGCGCCATCCCAAGGTAGCATCCTGCCATCTCAGCAAACGTCCTCCTGCATTCATCCACCATGGAGAACTGGTGAACTCCCAGACTTTTAAAAAGATGCTTTGCATTTCATCTCAAATCAGATTTTCTACATTTAGAAGTTTCTAGAAGCAGAGGTTGCAGGGTGGGGTGACCGTGGATCCATCTTTCCCATCTCTAACATAATCAATAATGGTTTCCTTTGTACCACTAGCAGCACGTGCTAGACTCCACTATGGAGGAGACAGATCTTGTTAAAGTTGCTCTATCTATTATTTCCCCAGGATGGCCGGGTTCTCAGACCATCTTCAATACAAAGAAAAACCTCCACAAAAAAAGCAGAAGAGCCTGCTTCTCTTTTACAGGCTCCCAAGCCTCTTAGCACCGATTCCCTTTCATTTGGATCCCAATTTGCAGGAGACTTTATTTCCAAAATGACAGCACCTTTTAAACAGCCTGTCCACAAAAGTCCACCATTCTGGCTCATCGTCTCTCTCTCTTGGCCTTTAATTAGCAGGTGTGTGTTTTGGGGGGCACAGCCACTGGAACTGATTTCCATCCAATTCATTTGACTTTGAACATGAGCCTTTGAAAGCGAAGATACTCGAGTTTCTTGGCTGGAGAGTCAGTATTTCCCTTACAGACTAGAGGTGATTTTGAAAGCGGTCACGGTCATGGCTCAATGAGAGAGTACAGTCTGGTGGTTAATCACACTCCTGTGTTGCCTTTAACACAGAAAGAGAACATGCAGAGGCCGCTGAAGACAGAGAGGCAGTCTCTCCCTTCTGGCGGTTTACTAAAATGGGACACTGGACAGGAACCTGCAGGCTAGCTAGTGCCTCTCACGACTAGGGCTCCTTCGGGAAATTCCACCCACACTTCAAACAGAACATCAAATGCAGGGTCCCAGTTAGGGACTTGCTGACCCACAGTTGGCTGCAGGAGTCAGAATCCAGTTGTTCACAAGTTTTCTGTTTCCCAGCAGCCTCACTGTTGACATTTTTAGAATCTGAGGATGAGAAAGACCCATGCATTGTCTGGAGACCCCACACATTAGTGGAGAGGAACCCAAAGCCTGTTTGTTGCCTCACAGTCTTCAAGTGCAGATTCCCTCAGGGCTGAGGCATTAGACTTGGAACTCAAACATGTCTGTCTGCTTCTTGGCCAGTTTGGCCACTTCCTCCCGGATAGCCTTCACGAGGGCTGCAGTGGAAATGTTGGTCAACGGAGTGTCTGGAGGCTCATTTTCTGTCAGGCTCTGCTGTGAGGCAGCTGTGGAGGGGACCGGGGCCTGCTCTAGGCTTGGGTGAAGATTGGTTGGTTGGCTATACTGGCGAGGGAGCCTGGAGGGTGAGCTTTGTTGATAACGCGACCGGGGATAGGCCTCGATGTACCCAGGAAGAGGGACCTGCACAAGAGGTTGGGAGAGAGGAGAAGGAACTCACGTTAGGAGGAAGCTCAAGGCACAGGAAGTACTCAATACTGGAAGCTGGAGGCGGTGGAGGTCAAGGAAACAGGTTTAGAGAAGTGAAACCCCTGCACTATCACCGCTATCAGCCTATCAGTGATGTGAACCCAAGGGCATCTGGAGTCAGTTTCTCTAGCAAACAGCTGTCTTGCACTCACTCAGCATGCTGGCTGCATGAATTAAATAGGTGTTCTTCAACTTTGCTGAAAACATTAAGAATACACCCAAGCTCACAGCTGAATGATCCCGCCTTTCTTTTTAATGTAAGCACAACTGAGTAAACAGAATTGTTGCAAGTGAGCTCAGGGGCTTTTTTTTTCACTCATAGTTGGTTTTTAAAATTTTTTTTTTCCATTCAAAAATTGACACTTCCTCCCCTTCTCCCATTTCCCTCCCGCTCCCCCACTAGCACTTCTCTCTCCCCCTCCATCCTTAAGAGAGGGCAGGGTACCCTCCCCCGTCCATCCCAGCCTAGGAAGGTGTGTATCCAAGTAAACTAGGGTCCCCAAAAGCCAATACATGCAGAATAGACAGGTCCCAGTGCCATTATCAATGGCTTCTCAGTCCGTCCCCATTGGCAGCCACATTTAGAGAGTCCGGTTTGATCACATGCTCATTCAGTCCCGGTCCAGCTGGATTTGGTGAGCTCCCATTAGATCAGGCACACTGTCTCAGTGGGTGGACCAACCCCTCGCGGTCCTGACTTCAGGGGCTTTTTACTAATAACAGCAGCCGGCATCCATTGAGCGCTAATGATTTTCACACAGTAGTTCATCTAATTCTGCAGCAACAATCTCCTCATCCCCGTTTCATAGGGGAGGGCACTGCAGCCAAGGGTACCATCATCTAAGGAAACACAGCTACCAAGCCACCAGACAGGCTCTGCACAGGCGTACCTGGCTCCAAGCACTGGGAATTAACTAATTTGTGCACTACAGTGTTTTGGATATAGGTGTACTATCACATTCTTGAAAAAAAAAAAAACTCCTTTTATTAAAAGTGGGAGACACATCATTCTCTACTTAAACATACAAAAGTCTCTAGGAATAAAGACAAGCAAAAGAATCTATGACTATCTCACCCACAGAAACAGTACATGCATGGGCTGCTATTTGGTCCACAAAGACCTTTATATCCCAGGATGCTGGCTGGAATGCTGTGGATGCAGGTACAGGACTGTGGGGCAGGCAGAGAACATGTGTCAAGAGTCCACGTCCAGGTTCAAGAGGTAAGATAGGCAGGTCAGACAGGTGGAAAAACAAGAGCTAAGGAGCAGGGGTGCAGAGCAGTGTGTTGGGTGGCGACGGTGTCCCCAGGCTGTCCCATCTAAAGCGACTGAATGCTAGTCCATGGAGCATGTGCTTCTTTAGTGCATCTACCTATTGTCTTGGACACACTTGCGAGAAATAAAGGCCGAGTTTCTATAGTGGGCCTAGAACTCACAGTATATCAAGCTGGTCTTGTGACTGTGGTGATCCTCCCAGCTCTGCCTCCTGACTTCTGAGATTATAGACATGCACTTCTATACCTGGCCTCCTTCCCCATCGAAAGACATGCTCATCTGGGCCTGCTGGGGAGGATGGAGCAGGGGAGGATGGAACAGGCAGCTGCCCTAACCTCTTCAGCCTGCTAAAACCAGATATCACTGACCAAGGAATGGAAATTTATTTTTATACTCTGGGGGGGTATAGACTGGGGACTTCAGCGCCTGGTGAGAGGCTGCTTCCTGGTTCTTGATAGCTGTCTTTTCCTGTCACCCACATGGCAGAAGCAGCAGGACAGCTCATGGGCTTCTTTTATAAGAACATAATTCTATTCACAGTGTTCGACCTCACAAACCAGCCACTTGCCCAAGACCTCACCATGACACTGTGGAATTCAGCGTGTGATTCGGGTAGAGGGACACAAACATTCAGACATTGGGACAGGGGAGTACATGGTAGGATGCTGGAAGCTCTGATAGTCCCTCTTGAGAAGGTAGGTGCCTTAGATCACGGGCTGGGAACCCTTGTTGGATGTCAGCAGAGAAGTCAGCAAGGTCATTCGGGGTGGATCCGGCAGAAGTGAGCTCTGAGGCTACCTCAGTGGTGCAGGTGAGGCCGCGAGAACTCACTCGACAGAAGTTATTGCATTGATGCCTTAAGCTTGAGTTTGGGGTTTAAATTTCACCACGAGACCTTGCCAATAAAATAAAGTGGCAAAAAGCTTCTAATGTCTCTCCATACAAGGGCTGGAAGGTTTCCCCTGTACTTTAGAGGAAACCCAGAGTTGCACTGTCCCACTTACCCAGCCACAAGAGCTAAGAATATACGGATGACTGGAGCTGACCAAGAACCAGGGCCAGAATACAGGAAGCCTTTCAGATCTCAGCTCAAATTTCCATTCTTCCAGGGACATTTCCTAGCCTGACACCAGCCAATGACCCCTGCAAAATGTTTCCATGAGGTTTGTCTAGAGTGGCAGGCATTCTTCCTGGGCCATCACCACCTGTCCCAGGTCAGCAGTTTTGTGAAGGCAGGACTCCGTTCACCGTCACTTTCTCACTGCTTTGCCATATGCCCAGAATTATGCCTAGCAGAGAGCAGGAAGTCTCCCAGAGTCTGGGATTCTAGGCACAGTTTGGAAATCACTGAAGGACGGTCAGTAGGCGTCAAATGTGTGGGGCGAAAGCCGCTACACTTCAAACTTAGCTAAGTACATGAACCGGAGTGGAAAGAGTCAATACACGACCCTTTGTGACCCCAAGTCTTGGTGCTAGTGGCTAGAACCAGCAAGGAAAAGATAACTAGCCAACCGGGGTGGTCTCAGGGTAGTGCTTAGAAGTGGGGGAAGACAAGGAAACAGGCTCTTTAGCAAGCACCATTATGCTTTGCTGGCCAGAGTCCAGGGCTGCAAACACTCCTACTCCTTGACAGACATCACCAATCGATCACAGCAATGCTCCTGATTAGTCTGTGTGGCGATTCTGAATGTAAACTTCCCCTCACAGGCTCATGCATTTGAAGCTGATTCTCAGCTGGTGGTAATGTGTGGGAAGGTTCTGGGATCTTTCAGAGGTGGAGCCTTGCTGAATGGAGTGGGTCTCTGAAGGTGACCCTTGAGGTCTTAAAGCATGGTCTCACTTCTTGTTCACCCTGCTTCCTGACCGCAGGTGCAATATGACCAGTGGCCTCCTGCTTCTGTTGTCACACATGATGGACTGTATCTCCTTTAACGGAAGCCAAGGCAGACCTTTCTTTCCTTAACTGACTTCTTGTCAGACTAGTTTGTCACAACAATGAGAAAATAGCAAACAAACCCCGAGACCTCCCCTGGAAGCTTCTCCATCTAGCACCGTCCTGGGTTTAGGTGATTTCGGGGACCAGGAAGGTCAGGCACCCAAGTGAAGGTGGGGGTCTTGTTTTCTCACATCAGTATAGAGGACATGCAATCTCTTTAATCAGCCCAAATGGGGTGTCTTTCTCTCGTTGACTTTCTGAGCTTCCTGTACTGTCTCACTTGCTCTGAATCCCCATACAGCACACCTTGCACCGTGCTGGGCACACTTCTCAGCTGACCTACAGGTGATAGCTGGGCTCCGAGAAAGACCTACCGAGGCTGCAGCATTAAAAAGAGCCAGGAAAACTCAACCTCTTTCACATTGTTGGGGAGGATTCTGGAATGACTCCATCATCCTGTCAGGAAGGTGAGGTTGGCATTTGCTGAAGTCTTTCGCCTTCTTCTCTAAGGTGATGTGAACACAAGGGCATCTGGATGAAGCCGAAAGCCTGGGGAAGCTATGCGTGTTAAGCATCTTGAGGGCAAGGACCCTCAAGTATTTGGAAAATACTTCCTTTGACTCCCGCAGAGCACATAGCTATCCAAGCTGCAGGCTTATAGCCTGACCAGGGCACCATGCATATCATACCCTCTGAAAAGCGCATACATTATTTCTACATTTCAAGACTTACAGAGTGAAACACGCTCTGAATTGACCAGTCCTACTCAATGATGCCAATTGTTTAGAAATGCAGCAATGCAAAACAGTCTGGGAATCAGATGGAGGGCTAAGAGAGTCAGACATGGTGACTCAGCACTAGGGGCGTTAAGGCAGAAGGTTTGCCAGGAGTTCACTTTTTGGCCTTGGCTTTACAGTACATAGTGAATTCCAAGCCAGTCTGGGCTTAGGAACCAAACCTTTCCTCAAAACTAAACAAGCAGAACAACAACAAAACTGACCTCAAAAACAAAACAAACAAAAAAGGATATAAAAAAAACAAAACAACGAAACCAAAAAAGAAAGGCAAAGATGAGCCCCTCCCAGCCAAACAGATGCCATGACATCCCAGGTTAGACCCGCTGACCTAACAGCATGCTATCACATCCCAGGTTAGACCCGCTGACCTAACAGCAGGGAATCCTCCAGTTCCTCTCCCAGAGTTTACTTACTCCAACTTAGCAAACAATTTAAATGAGCTCAGGCATGTTTCATGTGCAGAGGACAGCACATTAGGAAAAGCACAAGTAAGGATGTGGAGACGCTGACAGCACGAAGTTCCAGCCGGGAGGAAGCTCATGCAAAGAACAACCACATCAAGCCGTTATATCAAGCCCAGAGGTTACTAGTTTGTAGATACTGAACGAAAAGCCAGAATTTTCAAACCGTGAAAGCCCAGCCTCCGAATGCCTCCTGAGAGAGAACTGTGAGACTTCATTAGGACGCTGAGCCACTCACAGAAGATGGTTCAGTTAAGCCACACCCACTTGAAAGGAGCACTTGTTTCGGAAATACTTTATATGTAACGTGGCATGCATTTTTATGCTTTAGAAACCAAAGAAGTAAGCATTGGACAACAGGACAGTTTATATGTAGGATTGCCCCTCTGGTGGTGGTGTTGAAACTCGGGTCACTACAGACTGCACGGTATGGTGACCTCAGAGGTTTGGACAAAGGCATTGCCAGACTCCTGCATCAAGGTGTTTTCCAGGAATTTATTCCAAAGGCAGAGACCAACACTGAAAGTGACTAAAGAATGCAGCAATGCCAGGTTCAGCTTTAACCCGACTTTCTCATTTACACCAGGTGAGCTCACTCAGGGACCAGACAGTCTACTGCAGACACCATAGGTGGCGCACCTTTTTTTTTTTAAGGGCCACACCTGGAAAGTCCAAAGACAGGTGTATCTGTGTCACACACCTATGAGGGAGGAAGGGAGTTAAGCAAAGGACCAGGACAAGCAAATGGCTTGGGTGGAAGTCAAGCAGGAAGTCTTTGGATCGGCCATATGGTGGTTTTAGGGTTTCTGACCCTTCATTTGCTAACATTTGGTCTAAAATCTTGTAGAATGTGACAGTTGAAAGAAATAAATTTGATAAACACGTTGGAGTCAGACTGGTATGAATTCTAACTCTGGCCTTGGTTCTTATCTAGATGTGCAACCTTAGCATTATATCACGTGACTAAGCCTCAGTGCCTTATCTGTGAAATGGGAGTAGTCGTAAAACTCGCTTGATCAAATTTACCGTGAAGATTAAATAAGGCAGTTTAATGGAACATCTGAATGGGTCTGGCATACAGAAAATACTAAACAGATGGTAGTTATTACTATAAAACTGATTTGGTTACGGTCCCCTTGCCAGGAAGAGGTAGAATCATTCTAGGAATCAAGTCTCAAATTCCTCCATCAAAGGTCACACCCCTCACCGCACCACCTCCTTCAAAATGGCTCACTTCAGCCACCGGCATGGTGGGAGGGGTCCTGAGAGAGCCAAAGCCTCTGTTTTCCCTCTCATTTTCTCCTAGAGCTGTGCCCAGCAAGGGGATCTTTGTGAGAGCAACAGCAAGGGTCTCACCGAATCAGCCCACTGGCTTGGGAGCTCATTCTCTCCTGCATAGGACATCCAGGCCTGGCTCCTGTAGGAGGAGGGAGGTGTTGGGATGAAGTAGCCAGTAAAGCCAGGTCTGTTGGCAGCTGGGATGGCAAACACCGCTGGCACTGTGTTACCTGCACAGAGGAAGTGGGTGGGAGGTCAGAAGAGGCTGGACTCTGGATCCAGACCCCTACCTGCAAGAGCCAGATAAACCCCATTTCACAGACTACCAGGCTGCCTGCTGGGCCTGAAATCTCAGCGAATCAGGCCTGAGTGAGGTGCATGTTCTTGGCTATAATATCGAAGCACCTCCATATAGGGCAGGGAGGCCCTGGGTACACAGACGCCATGCAATGTAGAGCAGTGCCTGCTGCAGTGGCTGGAACTCTAGGTAATGCATCAGCGAAGAGGGCAGCTGAGGTAGAAGGAACCTGGCTCCCCTTAGTGGATCTCTTCCAAGGTCCCCGTGACTGCCAAGGGGAGCAGGTGGTGCCCTCCTCAGGGTATCTGGCACAGAGGTCAAGTGGGGCTAAGATCCAAACTGTGCTCTCTTTGTAGGGGTGGGCGCCACATCCACCCTTTTCTGCTTCTTGAGAAACTTCATGGGCTGGCAGTGCCTCAGTTTCCCCACCGTCCTAAAGAGGGAGTAGAGTCCAGCTGGCACCCTTCCCATTGAGCCTGCATGGACTCTAGCTCAGGAAGCTGGAAATCTAGGAAGGACTCTGACATTGGTCCAGGCTAGGGGATGCAGTGGAAAAGGTCATTGGGGAGGCAGTAGGAAATCTTGTTCTGCAGCCCCAGCCCCCATCACCTGCCTAGTCAACATGGCTGGCATCATCTGTTGTGGCTTAGACCAGCTTTCTCGGCTTTGAAGGTCCAATTCCTCCTATAGAGACCCCATCCTCTCCCTCATCCTACCCTAATTGCCTTGACCCTTCCAGAGGAAGGACACCTTGGGTACAGGTACTTTCTTCCCACGAGGGCATGTGGTTTTAAAGGTTTTAAAAAAGCAATCAAAAGGAATGATTTCACCAGAGGAATTCCTAGAAACCACAAATGGTTTAGTAAGTGTTGGCAAGAGGTGCTGGCAGGTTTAACCATAAAGGTATGCCATGAATACAATAAAAATTCAACCAGGCCACATACAAACGAGGGCATGTGCAAACCTCCAGTTCCACTTTTGTCATTTTCAGCTTGACACAAAAACTGGAAATGACTCCTGTATCTACCAGAGGAGTGGACTGTTGCAGGTCATGCCACAGGGCACCCACGAGGCGGTGGAAATGAGTGGCTAACCTGTGCTCATAGCGCCATCTAGGGAAGTACTGCAAACAATGTTAAGAAAACAGTGTAAAAAAGAATGTGTTGTAAGTGATTTATGGAAATTTAAAATGTTCATAGCATTAGCATATACTTTTAAATAGGTACAGAACACATCACAGGTCTAAAACCCATGACCCGAGGACCATGGCCACCTTGGGGAAGGAGGGCTGGCTATGTGTGTCACTCTGTGAAGGTAAAATAAACAGAAACCTGAAATATGGCAAAACATTAGCAAGACTTTGACTTTAGCATAACTAGGCATTTTTTCAGCTTTTTTTAAAAGAAATAAAATCAGTAGCTCTTCTGACCGATACTAGTGAAGTCAGAGGACCCAGACATGTGGTGGCTCTGGTTCCCGACAGCAGCAGTTTGTGTGGACCGGGGAGGCCTCAGCACAGGGAACAGGATTTTTCTCCTGTGGCTCACCTGAGTAATTCAAAGCTGACTGATCCAACTGTGTCACCGACACGGGACCTCTGGACACCTGGGCAAACGAGGCACTGTCATGCAACTGGGCAGGCTCGGGTCCTGTGGACTCTGCCATTCGGGTCTTGCTGCCGATATCTGAGGTGGACCTGGACAGGGCAGAGGGACTGTGTAACGTGAGCATGCTTCAGGCATCAAGCAGTCACATTACATTTAAAGGTGGCCTGATGTCATTAAGTCCCCGTTCTCCTGAGGTCCTGGGACGGATTTGCCACCAATAGCAATAGGACTGCTGGTGGCATCTGCATGGCGGGAGGCACCCAGACCTGCAACAGTGAGGTCAGTTTTGTTTTGTTTTTCCGTTTGAGGTTAGCTCTCTAAGGATGGCTCTGGGTGGTAGAATATTTAATTTCCATGTAAAAGCAGCAAGGCACAGTTGGGTATTAGCTGGGGATGGTAGATCTAGGAGGAGATGACATCAGCAGTAGCCAATGAGATGGACAACTTTACCTCTAAACTGCATTCCTGGTCTAATGCTCTGGGTCTCCATGAAGGAAAGTGACAACCTCGTGTGGGTGGGGATGGCAGGTGGTGCGGAGGGTGGGGGAGGGGACTGGCAGAAGAAATGGACAGATGACAGTATCAGCAGACCTGCCGCGAAGACCTGGCTTGAGCCGTACACAGAATAGCTCAGAACCCCCTGCGCTTCCTTAGGGAGGCTAGGAAGATCCGACAATATGCAGGGTGGGAGATGGGGTGGGTGGTCAGTGTGGGCTCTCCCTTTCTCATCCTGCCTTCCCTGTCCCGCAGCTTTGCCTCAGGTGACCCTTTCCAGGAAAACTTCTGGATCTTTCCCTATACACTCTGCTGAGAGCCTTTCTGAGGAATCCTAGAGAGTTTATTTACATCAGGGGCCCAAGGGGCAAGGTGATCTGCGTGGCAGATTAGGCAACGGACCTTTGGTCAGCTTCTTAGCACCCCGCCCTGGACAGCACTGGCCTCAAGTGGCGTTGTCAAGCCGGCTCAATGCTGAACCATCTGAACTGGAAATAGCATCTTCTCTAGGGAAGCTTCACTTTTACTTTTTTAAGCATCTTCACAAAGGCCATGCCTGTAGCCCACAGACGAGCGGACAAGTATGTTGGGGGAGGTTGTGGAGCAGCGCCGGAACAGTGACCCACACATTCCCCAGGGTTATTCCCAGCCTGGGTATCAGAATTAGTTCATCATTTCCCAGAGCTCCTGGTTTTCCTGTCTCCTGTCCCACTTTAGTAAGGACTTGTGCTGGCTGTATCAGCACAAAGAGCCGGGTTAACAACTACCTCATGCTGAGATGCATGAGTTCAGCCTCTCCGAAAAGTCAAGACTGGGAGTGGGTAGCCCAGACCCGCTGGGAGTGTCTGGCCCCTGAGACGCTGGCCTATAAGTAACAAAGGGACTTCTGGGTGTGCGAGCACAGGATGAGGCAGCCACGCTTCTCATTATGTCAGGGTATGGGTACAGGGCAATTGACCTGGGGCGTTTTTGATTGTGGGTCTCAGGGACTTTCTGTTTAGAAAGACATGCAGATTGCTCAATGTGCTGGGGTCTCCACTTCCCTCGTGATACTCCTGTGCCCTGGCCACGGGGGATACACCTTAAACTGGGGGCAGGGAATGGAGAGAGTTTCCTGGGACAACTGTCCAAAGGACCAGACAGTCCAGGGATCAAATCTTTCCCAAATAATCTCAAACAAAGTCAAGAACGGAATGCTTTACCGCCTGAGCGAAGCCACAGCAACAGGGCCTGTCCTGGGAGGTACGGGTGGCGGGGGAGAGCCCATGACCATTTCAGGAAGCTGGGAAAACCTGTAAGCCTGCGGGAGAGACAAGCAAATTAGAGGGAGCTGTTAAAGCCAGTATCACCCAGAACACAGCTTCTTATTTAAGGAGGAAGCCCAATTCCAGGGGCCAGACTCTCAGTTCTTCCTCACAAGCCTTCCTTAGATCTTCCTTAATGCAGTCCCCAGTCTCATCTCTCTGAGGCTCTCTGGTTTGCTTGGTCCCCTGCAGTCTCAGAACCCTTCAGTAGCCTTAGAACACACCCTCCTGGCAAATGCTGCTCCTTCTTCCTGGCAGGATTTTCTCCTGGTTCTGCCCGTAGCTCCTTCCTTCATGCCATTCATCCTGTCCTATACCCCCCTTTTCTCTGTCTAAGAAAATAAGTACTTTTTGGCTAAATTATATGGCTGCTTGCTTATTCATTATCTGCTGCCAGCTAGACTGTAATCTGAGGTGTTAAGGGCCAGGTTTTGTTGTCAGTAATATCAGACCCGGAATAGTGCATAGCAGAAGATCAATAATGTCAGACTCAAAGAAGGAAGGAATGAATCACTGGGGCAGTTTCCTTTGTCACGGAGCCCTGGTTTAATGTGGGAAAGGAATGGATTTGGGGGCAGGAGGAGCTGATGAGCAGACTTTAAACTCCTAGGTAAAGTCTGGTGACCTCTGTGGACTTCAGTGTCGTCTTCTGAAGTGGACACATCAATGCTGTGCTCAGGGGGTTCCTGAGAAGACAGGCAAGGCCCTGAGTGTGCACGGGCTCTGCAACCCAAGCAAAGACTTTAGTCAACATGTGAAGGGATAAAAGAAAGACAGACAGGATCAGAGAGGCCTCTGCCTACTACTCTGCCAAAGCCTACTATAGCGAGAGAAAAATTTAGAGATGCCCTTGGGGTAGACAAAGCTCAGCATGTCTTTTTTAGGGTTGTGTGCTTGCCTGTCCGACTCTCAAAGAACAGGATGGCAGGCCTTTAAACCCCAAAGCATCAGCACATGCTGCAGCAAGGGGACTCCACAAACAGGGTTCCTTGAGCTGAAAGAGGTCCCCGCCCCCATCTAGCATTACAGGCAAACAGCACATCTGTCAGGGCTACCCCATGGAATAGCAGTGAGGCCTCGGAGAAAGCACATGTTTTTAATATTCCAGGAAAGTTGTGAGCTGTAGGGAAATTGCTAAGGACAACTCTGGTACCCCTCCCTCCCCTCATCTCAGCAAAACTAAAAAACAAACAAACAAACAAACAAAAAAACTGTGAGCTGATACCAGAGGTAAAAACAGAGAGCAGGAAACAAATGCAAAAGATGTGGCTCCCCAGAAGACAATCTGGGCAGCCCGTGTCTGATTGTGAGATCAGGCTTCAGCACAGGGCGTGTGGTTGAGGTAAGCACACGCCTGGGAAGCCTGGCCTCTCCTCAGAGGGTGACTGGTGAGGTTTCAAGGAAACATCTGGAAATTCTCTTTAGAGTGGAGTATATCTAAAGTGGGCTCACAGGATTAGTACAATTAAAAATTAGTTATGAGCTATACTACTAACAAGAGCTTATGGAACAGACCAGAAGAGAAGAATGAAAGTCAGTACCAAGGTCACAGACACAGACTTTTAAAGACTTCCAAGCTTCAATTGTCCAGACATAAAGCAAACAAACAAAAAATTAACATAATAAGAAATGCTTTTGCAGAGTTAAATGACCAGGGCCGATGGATCAGTGATTAAGAGCACAGACTGTTCTTCCACAGGACCCAAGTTTAGTTCCCAGCAGCCACACCAGACAGCTCACAACTGCCTATAACCTTAGCTCCAACACCTTTTCCTGGTCCTGTGGGAATGACACTCACATGTACAAAAACCCACATTCTCACATAACACATATCACATACTTTAAAATAAATATACATTTTTTAAAAAAAAGTATTAACTGATCCAGTTGGGGAGCCATCAGGAATGCTATATCATACTCAGAACAACAACTTTCAGTCATGAAACTGTGTTCCTGAGATAAAGCACTCAGTGTTGGGGAAATAATGCATGCATTCAGAATTGATGAAGAGAGAATTAAGAAACTTGGAAACAGAACTGAGGAACTTAGTAAAAATGAATTTTTAAAAAAAGGAAGTTGAAAATATAAAAAGAAGAGATGCAGATTTGGGAGATGAACAGGTCTGACATTGGCATCTGGATGCTGAAGGACAGAAGCGGAGGAACGGTGTTGAGCGTCTTCCTACATTGCTCTCCACTTTATCCTTGTAGGCAGGTACACAGGGTCTCCCACCATATGCAGCAAGCGCTCCATCCACCGAGCCATCTTCACATATCTTTGAAACTATTTTGTCAGACATGAAACAAGTACTTGAAAGCAGTGTGTCCGGTTGAAACTGGAGAGAGAATGGCTTGGTAAATTTGGCCCTTCCCTTACTTCATGATGGTTTCCTGTGGAGCTCCCTGAACTCTGAGTTTTGCAGACAGGTTGAAGACCATTGTCCTGCATATCATCCCAGCGGTACCTTCACAATTTTTAATAATTCAACAAGTGAACAGCTCCCTTCACAAAATAAAGGGGTTCATAAACCCCTGTCTCTTATGGCCTCTGATGCTATTCAGCAAAGGATGCATATGTCTATTTTTATTTCTGGTTCTTGGAAGACTTATTCTGTACTCAACACAGTTTGCTCGCCAAGAAAAAACTTTCTATGCTTCTCTAGTAGTAAATCACTAGAAGATTTGATAAAAAGTTCTGAGCTTTTGTTGAGCATTAAGGACGCTGCCTTTATTAGTAGGCTTTTCCAGGCATAAAGCGCACCTATGCTGGACAGCAGGCCCCCACTCTTGGGCTATGTCTTTGGAACTTAGTCACATAAATAGCAGAGATGACCATTGCCATGTGTGTGTGAGCTGAGAATCATCCTGCATTTCCCTCTATGTTAGTTCCAGAGGTTCTAAGCTCCCCCATCTGGCAACCCAGTTCCCTTTCTGTGTCCATTCAACCTGGCATTTATTGGTTCTTGTGTGATGGGGATACATTTCCTCTTTCACCACTAGAAGCTATTATTCAAAACTATTGATGACCCCCAAGTTCCTAATTCCATAGTTACTCTTGCTGAGCTCAGCTTGTCGCTCAGAAATATAGCTTTGGGGTTTAGGGGGTGTGGAGGGGGACCCTTTTCTCTGGACAGGAAGGGCTGGAGCCTCAGAACTGAAGGCAGTCTTCATAAATGTCTCCTGTCTCCAAAGCTGAAAGAGGCTGGATATGACTAAACAGGGCAATCTTTGGGCTCAGCGATTTGAGTGTAATGGGAAAAGAATGAGGGTGATGTCCCATGCCCACTTGGGTTGGGGGTGAAGGATCAGGACGGAGCCATCTTCCCAGCAATCTCTGTGGAGTGAACACAGATAAGTAGGACCCCTCTGTGAGCATTCATCTACTAAAAAAGAGACACCTGGACATGCAAACCACAAGGATAGCCACAATGGCAACAAAGGACATATAGGAGCCTCCTAACAGGAGCAGACTAGAACATCCTGGGCTCTGTATAAGCAGCCGAAGGAAGACTCATGGGTCAAAGCTAAACCGTCCTCATTAGAAGCCACATTGGCCAGACTTCTAGTACTATAATTACCCAAGAGAATCTATTTATCAGCCAAAAAAGTTTTCTTGGTATGCTTTGACTTGAAGATTTAGAAGCTTCAGTCTATGGGTGGTTGGTCCCATTGCATTGGTCTTGTGGTAGTGCATCATGGGAGGGGTCCTCAGGGCCTGGGAGTGCAAGAGAAGAGACTGGAGTTCCATCACTCCCTTTAAAGGCATATCTCCAGTGATCTGAAAACAACCTCCTGCCCCACTAGGCCTCACCTCTTAAAGACTCTGCCACCTATCAATAGTACCATGGGCTGGGGGACAGTTCAGATCCAGATTACAGCAGGAGCCCTTGTCCAGAAGAGCATTCACATCCAGCCACAGGTAACTTTGTGCAGACTAAATCTCCTAGAAGCACTGTTCTGATTTATTTGAATATGGGGCTTGACAATTAAAATCTAACTCCAAGAAGAAACAAGACCCATTGTTTATCTTGATTTCTCAAACAACCAAGAGCGATGGATAAAGCACTGTCTAAGAGCTATGGACAAACGTTATCTGAGACGTCCCCGGCCTCAGACATCAGATGATGTTCAAGCTAGAAAGAGAGCAAGAAACACTGAGGCCGTATTCCTTATTTCAGTATGTGGGCATACGGAAGCCCAGATAGGTTAACTGACTTGTCAAAAATCACATAGCCGATGAAGCACACTGTAATTCAGAGCTGAGGTGGGTGGTGTAGAGGAATGGGTTTAAACCTGAGCCTAGTTCTTGGCTCACCCTTCACAACTGCTTGGCCTCAAGCTTCCTAACACCCCTACTTCTTTCTCATTAGGCATCGAAGAAAACAGAATCAGACCATGATTTCAAAGCTGTTTTCACATTTTCAAAAATTCATATGTATGTGTGACTGTGTGTCTGTGTGAATGTATGCCCAGGTATGCAGGTACCCAATGAAGCCAGAAGAGGGCATCAGTTCCTGTGGAGCTGGAGTTATAGGTGTTGAGCTATACCAGGTCCTCTGGAAGAGCATCAATCTCTCCTAACCACTGATCCCTCTCTCTAGCCCCTCTCTGCTAGCTTTCTAGCTTAATCTAAGATGGCTCGATACTCAGTAAGTGTGGATTCTTTTTTTTCTGAGACAAAAATAATACCCTAATATGGTAACTTAAATAATCAAGATTTCTTTCCCTCCCATAGTTCTTTGACTCTAAAGTCCCTTTCAATACTCCAACATCCAGGACATCACAGTTTCTTGTTTCAAGGAAGGAAGGTCTCAGCAGATTGAAGCTTGCCAAGAGTTGATTCTTGCTGGCACTTCAAAAAACAGGATAATAATAAGTCTCAGTGTGATTATTTGGGAGCTGGCTGGTGGGACAGAAAATTATGCCCACACAGGGGCTATTTCCTGTATCACCCTGTGGGATGAGGATCTAAATCCCATCAAGATGTGGGGTAGTTTGAAAGACAAGACTTGCGTGCACCTCTGGGAAATCTTTAGGAATCTGAAATCTTCCTCTCCCCATGCAGGATGGAAGAGTCAGGGGATGAGGGAGTCAGATGCAGGGGCCTTTAACAGTCCTGTAGGGATAAGTGAGGAAGCTTCTGGAAATAGGGAAGGGGACAGGCATGGGTAAGAGCGAGGGTGAGAACAGGAGGAGCAAGAAGAAGGGGAAAGGGAAGGCAAGACATTAGCACACAATAAGCAAAGTAAGGGAGGAAAAGAGGGAGGGGTCTGGTAAGGACCACTCCACAGTGGACGAAGGCACCAGTGTCCTCTTACAGACTAACACCAGGAGGAAATGTGAGGGCACACATTTTCAGGGATGCTATCCAGGGCATTAGGAAAAGTGGGAGCAGAAACTGCAGCCTTCTCCCCAGCTCCCCCTACAGTTTTGCATCGTGCTGGTTCCCAGAAGACATCCGGGCCCTGAGCTGACTGAGATGACGATGGAAGGGCAAACCTGATTTTCCTATAACACCCCCCCCGAAAAAGCCACCCAGTGAGTATTATGGTTTCATTATTGACATTTCTTTGTAGGCGCATGTGGTACATATCGGTCACCGACTGGTGAGGTCACCAATTGGGGTGAGGTTATAAAACATTTAGGAGGTAGGGCTTTGTAGGCAGCATTTCTCTCTCCTGCCAGCCAGCTCCCAGATAAACACATAGAGATTTATTATTAATTATAAACGCTTGGCCAATAGCTTAGGATTTTTGCTAATTAGCTCTTAAATCGTAATTATCCCATATTTCTTATCTGCACTCTACCATGTGGTGGTATGTTTTTTCAGTACAGCATGTTCATCTTGCTTCTCTCTACATCTCCTCATGACTCCATCCTTCTTCATCCCCATGTTCTCTTCCTCCCTGTCCACAAGTCCCACCTAACCTCTTCCTGCGAAGCTATTGGCCATTAGTTCTTTATTAAACTGATGAGACAATCCATCTTCACAGTGTATGAAAAGACTATTCCACAACGGGGCTCAGCTGAAGAAAGTAGGGTGCTGGGAGTAGGTCCTTGGGTGTATCTTATCCCTAGCCCCCTTTTCCACCCAAAAACATGGGCCAAACCCTCTGAAGCCCTGAGCTAGAGTCAGTTTTCCTTCTCTAGGTCATTTACTCAGACATATTTTGTCATAGTGGTGTGGCAGTAACTAATACAGTGGGTAGGGCTAGGCATTCTCCGGATTTTTCTCTTCTCTGCCCATGTAACAACCTTCCCATAGATCCAGTGACTAGTGACTTTCCTAAGTTTAGTGGAGCGTGCTTTTGTCAGATATGGAGGGCTCTAGATTTCAGGGGCATTGTTCAGGGAAGCACAAAGGCGAACAGCCTTCTGCTCACCCCGTCGGGTCAGTAAGGCACAATGGCCTGTCTTCAAGAATCCTGAGAGCTGCACAAGGCAAGATCAACAGGGACAGGCTCATCACCTGCCATTACTCACCCACCTGGCCAGGTGGAAGCGCAAGACAGATCCAAATGTTATTTGGAGAAATAGAAGCAATGTGATAGATTGTGAGTTCAGGTACTGTGGTGACCATAAACATGCCTGATCTGTTGGCATGGTTTATTATTAAAGGTTTGGGGGATGACTCTTCCGTTTGGAAGGGGGAAGAACACAGACTTGTCAAACCCCCAACTTCACCCCATAGAGCTGTCTCTCTTACTAGGCCAATAAGAGGAATAGAAAAGGCTCCCCAAAACTGAGTCGTCTTCCTTATGACTTCCAACGGTATAGATATTTGCATTTCCATTAGAGCTGAGAGGACATCCCTATGCTTCACATTAGTCAAGGGATGTTACGTTAGCATCAATGTCAGACAGTGATAGGTTCTAACCCACTTCTGCCATCAAGAGCTGTTCAGCTGGCCCCTGGATCTATGGATTCCACAGTTGGGGGTTCAAATAACTGAAGAGAGAATGTACTCAAAAAGAAAACTGAGTCTATACTGAGCACATACAGATTTTTCTTACTAATTATTCCCCAAACAATATAGATGACAGCTATTCACATATTGTTCGGGTTATGTCATGCCTGCCATTCTAAATAACCTCGAGATGACACAGGGGCATATGAGTAGGTGACATATACAAACAAGGCCTATGAGGGACTTGAGTACTGAGGGGTTTTGCTGCTTTTTGAGGGGTCTCGAACCTGTTCCCTGTAGACATCAAGGGTGACTGTGAGAAACTTAGATAAGTTCTTTCACTTCTCCAAAGCTGTTTTCTGAGTAGTAGGGCCAGTGATAGTAATATTACAGGAGGGTTGGCAGATTAGGAGAGATCATGTCTGCACAGCACTCACATCAGTATGCAGCCAACAATGGGAACTAAGAGACGGCAAGTATCCTTATTAGCAGTACCGTTGGTTCTTCTCTACAGTCCAGTGGGGAAGATGTTTCAAGCCTAATACCTTTTTAAGAATCCTTACACTCTTGCCAGGGGGGAAGTTGTAGGTTATCTTCACTCTATTTGGCATAGACCCGTTGTGGCTGCTAGCAAAATTGGATTGGTCATTAGGTTCAAGATTCAAGAGGTAAAAGATGAGCAAAACTTCATAAACTGCACTGTAGAAATTCCAAGATGGCAGCAGTAACCTTTCCCATGATGTAAATCCCACGAGGCTGGTCCTGGCACATTAAAACCACCAGCTCCCAATTTTCCCTCCAGCAGAGTTTGGAGCACTTTCTTTCCTTTCTTTTTTCTTTCTTTCTTTTCTTAAGACAAAAAGTAGTCATAGTTACCTCGTCGCTTTTTCTGTTGATTTTCACATTATCATAGCACAGGCACCTCTGCAAGACTTTGGGTTCAGCATCATCATCTCCACTGCGTATTGTTGGCTATTTTCTCTTTTCATGGAGACAAGAGTCTCCTGTGCACTTGGCAAAGAAGGAAACCTTGATGATGAGTTGATGCTCTATAGTATGTTCTGGTTTGATGGTTTGCCCTGAGGTTGGGTCATACCTCAGACCTTTTCCCTATGAAGCATCCTCATTTTCTGATCCATTTATCTTGTTAAGCACAGTTGCTAGCTCCCAATTACAACAAACAGATGCATGGATGTTCACATGTCTCACCATGGTTTTAAATAGCTTTATTGAACTGAGGTGTAAGGGTTTTGGCAACAGCTCACTTGTCACTGACTGGAAGACCTTTCTCGGTCACTTAAGGTTTTCTTTCTGAAACCCAGAGCTCTCATGGGTTCCTAGAATCAGCCTCCAGCCAGAGGTGCCTAGTGGCTCCTGAGACTTGTCACCAAACAAAAGCAATGTTTCCTAGGACCCTGAGGTGGGGGCATGAAGTGCATGTCCTAAAAGGGCTTAACAGAGCAGGAAAAGGAGATGTAGTCTCAGAATGGACAGGGATATAGTCAGTAGGCCCAGAAGAACTAGTTTGATAATAATGAGCACAATGTGTCAAATAACTTGATGTGCTGGCACCATGCCAAGAAGTCTACTGCTTATCAACCAGCTGGTCTAGGGTGTTTGCTAGGTGCCAGTACTGTGTGAGTCATTTAGCAGGAGCTAACAGACCCCTTATCAGCACCAGTATATGCAGCCTCTGATTCTCAGAACAGGTCCCTGAGATCATCGGTTGAGGGCACCATTCCACCTTGGGCTAGGGGTCAAGTTTAGGGATCCTCATACAGAGACTGGAAACTATGAGGCAATGAGACTGAAGTTGGTGGTAGTCGACACTGGATATGAGTGGCCTTTCCTAGAAGAGGTGTATAAATGTGTTTAGATTGGGGTATTTTATAGCTCTGAGGGAGGAAATTCCCTCCCCGAATGGAACAGGGGTCAATTTAATGTGCATTATCAGAACACTGTGATCTTGGAAACTGCAACATGGATGATGATGTGGGAAAGCATTTTCTGTATGTATGTATGTATGTGCATGAATGTATACATTGTTTCTCTGTGTAGCTCTGGCTGTCCTGGAACTAGCTCTGCAGGCCAGGCTGGCCTTGAACTCACAAAGATCCTCCTGCCTCTGCTTCCCAAGTGCTGGGATTAAAGGTGTGCATCACCACTCCCTGCTGGGAAGGCATTTTATAATGGCAAGTATGGAAATCCGAGAGAGACATTCCTATCTTTTCAGATCCAGACCTTTGGGAATGTGACTGGAGTGGCCTTAATGTTGTTGACATGTTTTAGGAACGCAGAGCTTCTACAGTGTAGCCACCAAAGTCTTCTGATGGCAACGACAAGTTTAGATGCCTTAGGCCTAGGCATTGCTCCAAAGCATATTGTATCTTTTAAATTATGTTAAGAAGACCTATGAGTGGTAAGCAAAACCATGGAAAGGAGCTCAACATCACTAATCCTTAGAGAAGTGCAAACAAAGCAGTAAGAGACCCACCTCAAACTCATTAGGGCACCTACTTAAGAGAACAAAAATTAACAAACATTGGTGAGATGTGAAGAAATCAGAAATTCATGTTAGAGCTGGGAGGTGGTGGCGCACGCCTTTAATCCCAGAACTTGGGAGGCAGAGGCAGGCGGATCTCTGTGAGTTTGAGGCCAGCCTGGTCTACAAGAGCTAGTTCCAGGACAGCCTCAAAAGCTACAGAGAAACCCTGTCTTGAAAAACTAAAACAAAACAAATAAACAACCTCCCCCCACCCAGAAAAGAAATTCATTGTTGGAGAGAATGAAAAATGGTGCAACCATAGCAGAAAACAATGGCAGGACAAAATAGAATTCCGTGTGATCCAGAGCCTGGCTCACGGTAGACAGATGGCCGACAGAATGCAAGCAAGAACCAGAGGAGATATTTATACCTGTGTGAGTGTCAGCACAACTCACTGTGGCCCAAAGGTGAAGATAACTCAAGTCCGTACTCATTGGCAGACACATGGTATGTACGTTTGAGTACTACTAAGCTTTAACATTTAGGAAGGGCCTTCGGATGCATGCCACATGGATTAAACACGAGGGCTATGCTAAGTGAAAATATACTAGTCATATAAAGACAAATATTATGTATGAGGTACATAAAGTAGCAAACTTTATAGGCAGAGGTAGGTGGTGGTTTCCAGGGCTATGGGCAGGGGAGACAAGGGAGTCATCTTTTAGTGAGTATAGAGTTATCATTTTGGCAAGATGAAGAGTCCTAGAGACAGTTGTGCAAGATATGAATATGTGAATACCACCAAACTGTGTGCTTTAAAATGGTTAATATGCTGAGTGTTGGGTTGGAGAGGTGGCTCAGTGGTAGAGAGCATGCTCTTTTGGAAGACCAGGGTTGCATTCCTAGCATCCACATAGCAACTTGCAAATGTTTATACCTTAAGATTCCGGGGGACTGGACACCCTCTTCTGTAAACTAGGAATAAAACTGTCCTTTACTTGTCTCAGAGGTTCATTGTACAGACTGCATAAGGTACAAGAAACACCCAGATCAGCGCAGCACGTAATAATGAACTCTTATGTACTTAGAGAGGGACTTTCTACTTCCTAGGCAGTAGGTTATTGCTCATATTTATTTATTTTTGCCACAAGAAACTTAAAACAACTCCCTCAAGCTTGAAAGCCAAGACATGGTCACGGTAGGATTCATAGTCAAGCCACCTGACTCACAGCCTATGTTCTTAGCCACCGGGATGCATGGGCTTTTCACACAGGGCTCTTTGATGCCTTTTGACATTTAAATTGGGTTTCATGTCTGAAAGTGGAGAAAAACCACCAGTGAGTGGAGAATGGGGTCAACCCTTTCAGGAGTGATAGCAGAGATGGAAATGCCTCTAAGATGGGTTAAGGTTTCACATAAGGCTCCTCGGGGACCTGTCCCACAAGGACAAGGATTGGCTGTGAGTCACGAGTGAACTATGAGAATAGAGTCCAGCATAGCTGGTCTGTAATCCTTGCTTTGGGTCCCCTGTTGGATTGCAGTGGGGAAAGCAAATCCAAAGATTAGGTAGGCAGGCAGGAGGTGTGACTTACCGGCCGGGGCAGACTGTACTGGTACATTTCTGGGCGGTAGGTCGGCACCCACTGCACTCCAGCCCTGGGCCGTGTCATGGTCCCTGGAGCGCTGGTCACCACCTCTGAGTATGGCAGGTGCTGAGTAGAGCCGTAGGCCTCCGGGTGCCGGCTTTGGCCCGCGTGGCCAGCGGATGCCAGGCTGAAGGCCTCCTCCAGGAGCATGTGCATCTGTTGCCGGACTTCGTCGATGGAAGGCTGCGAGCTCAGCGTGGAGGTTTCCGAGTGGCCCTTCGCCTGCCGCGCCCTGCCGTAGCCCCGGGGCTCATGAACTCTGTCGACATTGGTTTCTTCTATGATCTCGGGCTCAGTCTGTGGGATCAAACAAAGCCCAGCGATTTATTAATGAAACTCTTTCTTGGATCCTAAAATATTCCCTGGGACTGATGAGATAATGAGTCTGTGCTAACTTAGGCCATATCCAATGTGCTCTATCTAGGAATTCCCACGGCAAGAGCAGTGGCTGTGGTTACACAGGAAAGACTGCAACTCCCACTGCCATTGTAATCTACAGGTGTCCACCGCTACAGCAGTCCCGCAGACTTGCTAATTAGCATAATAATGAGACGTGGCTTTCACTGATTAAATTAATGGCATTCTCAAAATCTAAATGCCTTTGGGTATAAGAATCTGGAGCATTCTGTAGTCTATACCCCAAAGGATGGCAAATCACTCTAACTGAGCCTTGGTCCAGCCACTGGTTAGGGGATTCCTGGTTTCCTGACTCCATTTATCATGCAAAGCAACACAGTTTTCCTCCTACACAGATGATCTACAGGTATAATGTGACACGAACAAAATTCCCCGAATGGGACCCAGCAGCCTGCTTTCATGAGCAGGCCAGGAGACCCTGATGCCTGCTCCAGTGTGAGAGCTATTGCTCTAGAACACTCTCTTTCACCTGCACCCACCCTTCAGGGAGTAGGGGCAGAACTGAGGGGATAGACAATGGGATCTCATTAGCTTCCAGAGAGGTCTCCATGGTCTGTCAGTTAGGTTGCCTGTTGCTGAAGGTGTGTTTAGTAGATTGTACAGCCTGTTCTGCGGGTTGCCTGTGAGGGCTCCTTCTTCACCAGTTCTATATAAGCGCTCACTCTGTCATAGTGCCCATGCGCAGAGTTCAGAATGCAAAAAGCAGGAGCAAGGGATGGCTCAGGTGATACAGTCGCTGCCCCACGGCAGCTACCATGGCAAGGGCCAGATCTAAGCTGTACCGAGAAGCTAAAAACAAGGGCGTTAAATGTCCCAGCCAGGAAGCTGCATTTTTTTTTCACTTCTTCATTTGTAAAAGGACCTCAGAGGGCTGTACAATGATTCAGTGAATGTATTGTGAAGATTTAGAACAGTGGCACAGGGTATAGCCGTGCTAGCCGTCATCATCAGCGCTCCCATCACCATGATTGCTGTTACTCATGCAAGTTCTCATGAATTTGAATTACTATGTATGAGGCACTTGGCTGTGTAAAATAGACACTGCAAGGGAGATGTCAGTAGGGAATTCATTCACACAGGGAAGTCCTGTTCTCAAAGATCACAGAACTCAGAGTTGTGATGTATTCATGTTTGCACTGAATAGTTCTACTTCAGCTTGACAAAGCTAAAGGCATCTGAGAGGAGGGAGCCTCAATTAAGGAAAATGACTGATAAGATCAGGCTCTAGGCAAGCCCATAGGGCATTTTCCCAATTAGTGATTGATGGGTGGAGTCCAGGCCATCGTGGGTGGTGCCATCCCTGGGCTGGTGGTCTTGGTTTCTGTAAGAAAGCAGGTTGAACAAACCAGGGGAAGCAAGCCAGTGAGCAGCACCCCTCCGTGGCCTCTGCACCGGTTCCTGCCTCCAGGTTCCTGCCTCCAGGTCCCTGCCCTGTGTGAGCTCCCGACCTCCTTCAACGATGGACTGGGCATGGAAGTGTGAGCCACATAAACCCTCCCTCCACACTTGCCTTTGGCCATGGAGTTTCATCACAGCAGTAGTGACCCTAGCTAGGATGGTGTTTTAAAAGCATGTTCACTTTTCTTTAGTATTGAATTAGTACATACACATTAGTGAAGAAATTAAAAATACAGACAGCACAAAAAAGAAATCAGACCTTTCTTTTACTCTTATTACCTAGAGTTAGGACTTGTAGGTAGTTCAAAAATCAAGATTAAGGTTCTCCATGTACATGCAAGACTAGATTTATTAGCAAACAACTATAGTAAGCAATTCAAATATTATTTTTTATTTTAATATATCCAAAAGCATATCATAGGATATAGCATAAAATTTTACCTTAAACAAGGACATGTCATGCCACTGAGACTCTTTTAGAGAAAGACCTGCGATCTGATCATTGTCTGGGAAGTGGATTTTCTGAAGGCCAGCCAATCTAACTGTTAAGATTTTGCCTAGAAGGAAGTTTCTGTATAAAGCAGAGAACATTTGGAATTGAAGTTCAAAGCCTCGGGGCTTTTTTAAGTCAAGCTCCACTGTAAAGGAGAAACTGAGGCCAGAGCAGTTAATCATTTGCTCAAAGTTGCCTGGAGTGGGCATGTTGCCCTGGGCATATCCCACTGTGCAGTGCGGACTTATTGATGCTGGTTGCTACCCACACATGGTCTTCCTCCCTACATCTTCCATCTCCCTAATACATAATGATGCTTAACTCCAGGTTACTCCCAGGTGAGAGATTAATGGCACTGAGGTGAGCAGAGTTATGCATCTTCTTCAGTCAGAAGAGTGAATCTATCCTTCTGTGAATTTATAGTGTGCGTTAGGCAGGGCGAAAGTGCACTTCTTGGTAGAATATCTTATTCTCCCTCTCCTCCAGAAGGTCCCTGGGGTGGGGCTGTGCAATGCAGGAGGGGGCAGGGCACCTCTCTGAGTCGGGTTAGGGAGGGATAACACTACCTTTGCTGAGGAAACATTTACTCCAGGCTCCTGCTGCCATCTGCCGCCATATTGCCCCAGCAGAAGTTAACTCTTGATTCTTACAACAGGGTTTCCACCCTGCTCAGGGGCTTCCTTTAATCTCAGTGTCCAGTGTCAGGGCCCACGACCGTCAAAGACTCTTGTTTTGCCCCAGTTCTCAGCTGGTTTTCAGTCTTTCCACAGATGGAAACAAGGCTAGCTCCCACCCACTCCGGCTTATCCTGGATACGCTTGTATTTGTTTAATGTCTGTCTTGCCCCCCACCAGACACCCCCTGAACCCACGGCACATCTGTTTCTCATGAGGTCACCATAAGGCACTTGGCATTCAATACTATTTTGAGACTTGATCTGGCTTTAGAAATTCCATCCACTTCCCCATGGGGTGTGTCTGAAGTTAAGATGGAAGGGTCCACTTTCTTTATCACAATTCCTACAATGCTAATGAGCTGTATGACGCGTGGGCAAGCTGCATGGACTCCCTAGGACTCAGGATGCTGCTCTCTGTAGTTCAACTGAGCTACTGTCTCACATTTACCATCTGTCCTGGCTAGTTTTATGTCAACTTCACACAAGCTAGAGACATCTGAAAGGAGGGAGCCTCAATTGAGAAAATGTCTCCATAAGATCCAGCTGCAAGGCATTTTCTTAATTAGTGATTGGCGGGGGCGGGGGGTGGGGGACGGACCCAGCCCTTTGTGGGTAGTGCCATCCCTGGGCTGGTAATCCTGGGTTCTACAAGAAAGCAGGAGCAAGCTATGAGAGTAAGCCAATCAGCAGCACCCCTCCATAGCTTCTGCATCAGCTCCTGCTTCAGGGATCCTACGCTGCTTGAGTTCCTGTCCTGACTTCCTTCAACGATGAACAGCGCTGTGGAAGGGTAAGCCGAATAAACCCTTTCCTCCCCAAGTTTCTTTGATCATAATGTTTCATCATAGCAATATAATCCTTAATGAAGACACCATCTCTTGAACTCCAGCAGCCCCAGGAAGAGCCACATCCCTCCTAACAGCAGTCCCTGGAACCATCTGATGTCCACCCAGGAAGGGAACACCTTCCATGCCCTCTGCTTGCAGCGTTAAGTCATAGGTTTCTTTTCCTCATGGGACAATTACTGCTTTCAGCCCCTAGTTGTTTTTTGGGCTTCATTATGAATATACCAATTAATAAAACTGTGGTCTGGCCCTGAAGGAGTATCCTACAGGAGAGACAAATAACAACAGTAATGACATCAACTGTCAGGGATGCGTGGCTTACATGCCAGGCGCTGGTTTCTGAACTTTGTATGCATTGACTCTTCTTACTCTTACAATAACCCATGTAATGTTAATGAGTATGACTATTTTTATTGTACAGATGAGCAAATCGAGGCATTGAAAAGTCAAACAGAAAGCCCTTATCCATTGTACATATACAAATAGATCTCTTACCACCTGGTAGATGTGTGTTCTGACCAAAGCCAGAATAGATTTCTGAGACAAGGACAGAGATACAGCAATTACTAAGATTATCTCAGAGATCATAGGATAAAAGCATCAGTATATAAACAAAAGTGCTTAGCAGTAAACCTGGCAATAAACCTGGCTTCTCAGTGGATGGACCACTCCTCTGGGGCCCATCTTTATCTAATGAGTTATGACAACCATATTCCTCAGTTCAGGGCTGCATGCCTAAAGTCATTGATTGGCTGTTAAGTGAAAGAAATCCACACAGTAGGTACTCACATATGCTTGCTGGCCCTGTGAGGAGTCTACCATATGGGTTGCCTTGCTTAGCTTCATAGGGACATATAACAGTTGTGTCAATTTTCAGATGAGGGAGACCATGACCTCTGGCTTACTTGGAATGGTAGTTTGAATGTAATTGGCCCCATAATCTCATAAGGAGTGGCACTATTAAGAGGTGTGGCTTTGTTGGAGTGGGTATGACCTTGATGGAGGAAATGTGTCACAATGGGACAGGGTTTGAGGTTTCCTATGCTCAGGATACTGCCCAGGTCTCAGTTGACATTCCATTGCCTGCAAGATGTAGGACTCTCAGTTATTACTCCAGCACCACATCTGGCTGTATGCTCCCTGCCATGCTGATAATGGACTGAACCTCTGAAACTGTAAGTGAGCCCCTTAAATTAAATGTTTTCCTTATAAGAGTTGCCACGGTCATGGTATTCTTTCATAGCAATAGAAACCCTAACTAAGACACCTGGTCCTTGCCCCTTCCCTTCACTTATGATGACTTATGAACATGCCTTATGCTTTGAGATACAGAAGTAAAGTCTCCCTATATTGGCTGATGGCTGGCTTGAGTACAGTATCTGTCTGGAGCCAAATTTGGGTTAAAGAATGTATTTTTAAGCCCATTTAACTTGAAAGTTAGCATATTTGCTTCTCAACTCCATATGGAAAAAATCCCAAGAGCTATTTTTATAAGTTAATCAAGATATACTCCAACAGAAATTCTAAAAAGACAAAAAAAATCAAGGAATGACTAATAATAATAAATAGAACACAGAGATGATCCAAACAAAGAAAATTAAAATCCATTGTAATCCGACTGCTAGAATAACTGCAGCTAACATTGTGACCTTCATGCATGCCTGTCCAGAAGTTTCTATGCATACAAAAGAGGACACAGATCATGAATGCTGGAACACTTTCAACATACTGCCCATGTCCAACAGTCTAACCCTCAACCCCAGTCAGAATACATAATGACATATTGGCCATGACAGCTGCGTCTCTTCTAGAGAGGTCCATACTTTGACATCAAATTCTCTGACTTGTGATAGAGAATAGGAAATGGGGGCAGCAAACTAGAGAAAGGAGGAGTGTGGATTGTAAGATTTTGTTTGTTTGTTTTCAAGACAGGGTTTCTCTGTGTAGCCCTGGTTGTCCTGAAACTAGCTCTATAGACCATGCTGGCCTCGAATTCACAAAGATCTGTCTGCCTCTGCCTCCCGAGTTCTGGGATTAAAGGTGTGCACCACTACTGCCCAGTTGGATTGTAGGGTTTTTAAAGTAGGATTTCTTTTTCTAGAGGAGAACAAAAGCAGTCATGGTATATGAAGGAGAGAAGTTGGGGGAATCTAAAAAGGACCACAGTCTTAGTCAGGCTTTTATTGCTATGATGAAACATCATGACCAAAATCAAACTGTGGGGGAACGGGTTTGTTTGTCTTACACTTTACGTTACAATCTGTTATGGAAGGAAGTCAGGCCAGGTTCTCAAGGCAGGACCCAGGAGGCAGGAACTGAAGCAGAGGAGGGGGTGCTGCTTGCTGGCTTGCTCTTCATGGATTTCTCAGCCTGCTTTCTTAGACAACTCAGGACCATTTGCCCAGGGCTGGCTCCTCCCATGGTAAGCTGGCCCCTTCCACCTATCTATACCACTTAAGAAAATGCTAGATAGAATTGCCTATAGGCCAATCTCTTAGAGATTTCTTCAGTTGAGATCCTTTCTCCCAGATGACTAGCCGTGTCAACCTGACATAAACTAACCAGCATAACCACTGAGTATGATATCACATGTATGAAATATATGAGTAGATGATTAGAGATAGTTACAGATTATTATTGTTAGCATAGTTCTTTGGTTTAGATACTTTTTCAGACTGAAATGTCTGGATTATGATTTTAGAAACAGAAAATAAGCATACATGTATATGTAAACACAGATATAAACATAGAAAGTTTTAAAAGTTGATTTAATTTTTATTTACATGTATATGTGTGTATGTCTATGTGAGGATATAACATGCATATAAGTGCCTTAGAAGTCAGAAAAGGGTGTTAGATCACCTGGAAATGGAGTGTGCAAGTGATTGTAAGTCACCTGATGTGGGTGCTGGAAGAACAGCAAATTCTCTTAACTGCTGAGCCATCTCTCCAGCCCCCATGTAAGGCTTTAAAAAATACACATTTATGTATCTATATATTATCATATATAAATGCTACATATAAAATTCTGTCAATAAACATGCACTCATAAAGAATAACATTAAATAGTTTAATATCTATATTATATGGAGTTTTAAGATTATAGTGAACAGCTGGGTGGTAGTGGCACACACCTTTAATTCAAGCACTTGGGAGGCAGAGGCAGGAGAATATCTGTGAGTTCAAGGCCAGCCTGGACTACAAGAGCTAGTTCCGGGACAGGCTCCAAAGCTACAGAGAAATTCTGTCTCGAAAAACAAAAACGAAAACAACAAAAAATGTTCGAGTGAACGGCTCACTGTTTTAAATGGTCTTTTGATATATCACTATATAAAGCAAGCTGTAAAAGATATCCTTGTAACTGAACTTTGCATATGGCCATGAATTTATCCAAAGGTTAAATTTATACAAGTGGAATTACTGGTCTAGAGAATATGTATATGTTTAAGGTTGGGGTAATTATGGAATTTTATATGGTATATCACAACCCATAGAAAAAAATTGAAACCATTCTTTCTCCCTTGAACACAGAGGACACTGGCCTTGCACTTATGGTGCCCACACAAGACAAGCACCTACAGTTCTTATCATGTTATTTTCTTTCTTTCAAATTTCTTAAAGAATTTATTTACTTTATTATTTTATGTGTATGAGTATTTTGCCTACACGTATGTGTATGTGCTGTGTTCATGCCTGGTACCTACAGAGATCAGGAATTGGACCCACTGGGGCTGGAGTTACAAACAGTTGTGAGCTACCATGTGGGTCCCCTGCAGGAGCAAAGAGTACTCACCACTGAGCCGACTCTCCAATCCTCCATGTTGTTTTCCAAAGAGCAAGCCAGTCCCACACACCAAGGCTGCCTACACAGTGACCAAGAATCCATTTGACCTCAGTTTCTTTTGAAATCCCATGGGAACAAACTTGAGGGACATTCTGCTAGGGACCCCACAGAGTTTCTGGAAGCTATTTCATAAACTTAGTCCTACTGTTTGGCTTTGGGGAACACTTGTAGCCCTAAGTCTTCAAAAATAAATTAAAAACAGTTTTTGAAAAAATACACTAATGATAAGACAAGTTATCGACTAGGAAATATTAGGGTCTGTGTTCAAGATATACAAATAACTTCTACAAATGAATAAGACACTTCCAATTTTAAAATGATATGATATGCTTAAAAGGTATCTCAATGAAAGGCATTATCAAAATGTCCAACGAACATATACATCATCAGTAACTGGGAAAATTATGTCACTTCAAATTTGGTAGAATGAGAGAAATAAAATAGTCTAATAACGGCAAATGCTGGCGAGGCAGAGAAGCAGAACTGAATAATCATGGCTACGAGAGGGAAACGATTTCCATGCCTTATAAGTCTGACTGTAGTTTACGAAAGAGTCAGACCTAAATACCCACCCTCTGAGATATATGAGAACATATGCTCACAACGTAGCTAACTTCTTAGAGGAATTTTCATACTAGCTCTGGAGTGCAAACAACCCAAATATCCCACAGTAGGATGACGGATAAGCAAATAGTATTGGATTTACATGATAGAATAGTAATAGAAAAGAACAAGATACTGATACTGCAAAGATAGGCAAATCTTGAGGGGAAGAAGCCAGACACAGAGTATGTACTGAAGAGTTCATGTAGAAAGAAGAAGGGCTACAGTGGTGGATATCAGAAAGGTGGTTGCCCCTGGAAGGAAAGTGAGGGAACTATCTTGGGTGGGTGTGTACGAGAGAGGAAGAGGTTCCGTATTTTGATTGGGCTGCTGGTTGGAAGGGTATGCATATTTACCACAGATCTGAATAGTTTACTATGTATCAGTTTCACCAGTCAAAAACAAAATGGGTTAGGACAGCATAGCTGGTTGGAAGGGGCTGGTAAAGGGAGGCATGCCAGGGGAGGTGGTATTTCCAAAGACCCGAAGGCAAAGGGGCTGGCTAGGAACTCATCACTGGGAGGTGTAAGAAAGAGCCCTAAAGTAGGAAAGAACTTAGAGGATGTGCAACAGAGAAAGAACCACTGTGGAATGAATTGTGACCCCCAAATTCATACCCTGCAGTAGTATTCCCCAGGACCTCAGGATGATGTCATTCTGTTTGGGGAGTTTTTCAGAGTGGTGATTAAGGCAAAATAATGTCATTTGTATGGGCCCTAAACCAACACTACAGATGTCCTTCTTAGGGGGACATTTGGACACAGACATCTACAGAGGGAAGATAGCATGACACTCAGCAGGACTTCCAACCTGCCCACACCTGTGGTCCCTAGGACTCTGAGGAAGTAAACTTCTATTGTTGACGCCACTTTGTGCTCTAGCAAACCAAGACATGACCTTGGTCTGAAGTCCTGATGGCCAAGATTGGGACTGATCTCACGAGGTCCCAAAGGCCACGGTAAGAAGGTTGGCCTATCTTCAAAGGACAGTTGCAAACACCTAGGGACTTCTAAGAAGGAGGGAAACGTGGCTGGAATTGACGGGAAGTTACTTAGGAGGCTCTTGCAATAGTCCAGGCGAGGAGAGAAGGCAGGAGTACAACGAGGGTGCCCATTGGCAAAGACAGCGTGGGTGACTTCATACTCCAGAAAAGGAGCAACGCCGCAGACGTGGAACTTGATGGGTTAGGAGTGGGAGAAAAGAGAGGAGAGGATGGATTCAGGCTGAGCTCTTTCCAAGAGGACTCACACTATTCATGCACTGATGTTTCCCCGGCTTCCCAAGTCTGTGTCTTCCCGTAGGCTTTTCCACTTGTTGTTCCATTGCCAGGAACGCTTTTCCCCAGGGCTCATGTGTGTGGCTCTCTGATGTGAGGTCCTTGCTCAGAAGTGACTGTCCCATAGACCTTTACCCTTAGCTAAGCTATTAAGGTCAGTCCCTGCCTCTTGGCTCTCCAGTGTCCCTTTGGTATCCCCTGTCCATCGTTGTGCTTTTAATTCGAATCTCCTACTGGACTGCAAGGTCCTGGAGGGCGGGAACTTGCCATGCTCCCTGCTGAGTTCCCAAATGGCACGCAGTGAGACCTTAATGAATACTCTTTGAATGAAAGGGCACAAAACAGTTGTAAAATCCTAGAGAACATCTGTTTGAAGGTGGAAAGGTACTTCCATGATTCTAGAAGAACTAGGCGGCCATATTTTAAATGGGGCTGAAGGACCTTTAGGAGCATGTATTCTAGAATCCCAGTTACAGGCTCCAAAGTAGAGGAATGTCTTACAGGCCTCTGCTTTCCACGCTTGCCCTCACCCTGGCATTGCATTTAGAATACAAAAGTTTGAAAAGCCCCCTCCAAAATTTGCCGCAAGGCTCTGCTTGTCTGCTTGCTGTTAATCATAGCTCCGCCCTGCCAGGAGAACAGTCTCCACATATTCCACATCCACCTGGCAAGGGCCCAGGAGCAGGCTGGAGGTGATGGTTGCTAAGATGCGCCGCAGACGTGACAAATGGATCTGGCTCGCTGTCTCTTTTCCTTACGACTAATCACGGCCCTGGGGCCCACACAAAACAGTGCAGCCCACCTCTCCCTATTTAATGCTTGCTTTGGATCTCACAGGCCCACACGCTGCCTGCCTTGCCGGAAGCAGGGATATATTTAGCAAGATACTTCTGGAAAGCAAACTCTAGGGGCTCTGTGGGATGCTGGCACAGGAGTGGACAGGCCTTTACAGCCACTTCCTTCTGAGCCCATGTCTCGAATGGGTCTCTACCAGTAAAGCAAGACTGGCCCTTGTCAGCACAGGCTGGGGTCCAAGGAGACTTCTTGCCCGCAAAATTTCACATTTCATTCCAGCAACCCACTGCTATCATATAGGCCACAAGGTGAGAAGAAGACACTGTGGTTAAAGTGTCTTTAAAGCTAAAGAGACAGGATGGAGTATTTTCATTGAGTTTTTTGTTTTTGTTTTTCAAGATGGAGTTTCTTTGTGTAACTTTGGAGCCTGTCCTGGAACTCACTCTGTAGACCAGGCTGGCCTTGAACTCACAGAGATCCACCCGCCTCTGCCTCCTGACTGCTGGGATTAAAGGCGTGCACCACCACCGCCCAGCTTCTTCATTGTGTTTTACTGTTCCATGGAGTGAGAGCTGAGACCACATGGACAGGACCGTGAGAGATGAAGGCACCCCAAGTCTTCACTGTAGTTCCTGCTCCTAAGCAAACCTCTCTAGTGTGCAGCAGGAGCCTGAGGGAGCGGGCGCCAGTGCTTCCTGCTGTCCCACAGCCTGCTGTCCTTCATGTACAGTGGAGTTCAGTCCTGAGCAGGTTAAAATATCCCAGGCGCCCACACTGTTTGGGAAAGTGTGACCTCAGAGGTCACCTTCGGGGGTGTGGCCATGTGCCGAAGTGAGTGACAGGAAAAGGTCCCAGGAATCCATCACTAAACCTATCTCCAGTCCCGTCACACCCAGAGAGGTTTCCTTTGGGTAGTTATTAGTCCTTTCCTTGGTGCAGGACACATTTCACTGAAGACGGGAGATATGTATAGGGCTGAGATGGAGAGGAGGCAGAAGACAGAGCAGCACTCACCCACAGGTGCAGTCTGAAAGCCATGGGTACCACTGTCACCTGCCTCTCCCCTCCATACAGCTCTGCCAGCCTTAGCCCAGGGCCACGTGCATTCCCCATGGGACACGAGAGCACAGACAGGTGAAGCAACTATCCATAATTCACACACACAACTAGACTATAGTTCGGTTCCAGAATCTGTGAGCACAGTTCCTACATCGCTTGTGAACTTGAATGAGAGTAATGGATAAGCCACAGTCACCTGGTTAATGCTAACTGTTTCAAAAGGGGTCAGTCTGAAAGTCTCATGGAAAGCTGTTTCGTTTTGTACTTGGAGATGAATCCCCTTGGCTGAGCTGTGCTACAGGCCAGGAAGGTCTTCTCCTGTGACAGCCTTGGCATCTGTCCCCTTCCTTCCTGTGTTCTATTTGGTTCGTCGCTGTGATAAAACACTGACCAAAAGCACCTTGGGAGGGAAGGGTTTATCTCCTCTTACACTTCCAGATCACCGTCCACCACTGAGGGAAGTCAGAGAAGGTGCTCAAGGCAGGAACCTGGAGACAGGACCTGCAGCGGAGACTCTGGAAGAGCGCTGCTTACTGGCTGGCTCAGCCTGCTTTCTTATAGAACCCAGGGCCACCTTCCACAGTGGGCTGTCCTTCCCACATCAAGCATTAACCAAGAAAATGCCCTAAAGATTTGCCCACAGCTTATCTGATGGAAGCAATTCCTCAACTGAGGGTCCCTCTTCCCCAGTGACTTTGGTTTGTGACAAGTTGACAAACCAAACCAGCACACCCTGGGGCTCTGGGTGGGACAAAGACCTCTGTCAGGTGTTTTGGCTAGGTCTAGCTGGGGTAAATCAATTAGTGTTGGCTCTTGCTGTCAGCATGGTTGGCACAGAACTGGCGCAGTCTGAATAAAAGTTATAAACTTTGTTTCATAATTGGGATAGGACTTTTCTGCAGTCCTGGTTAATGCACGGTGCAGTTGTGACAGCTGGGACTGATGCAGTCACTTGTTAGAGAGAAGCAAGTCCACGCCTAAGGGGACACAGCCCTGTATAATGCAGAGGGATGAACTGACATATCAATCAGTCTGTTCCCAGACTTACCTTAACTAAAGCATTCCCTATTGTTTTAAAACAGTTTGAGTTGCATTGGGTTTTCTGCTGCTTTTAGCCAGAGAATCTGAACTGATAACCACCACTCACTACAGACAGTGGTGAGCGTGTGCGAGCATGGGTTTACAGCTTCCACAGGGCTTGTGTGGGTCAGAGGTGTAAATGCACCCACTTTGCGAGTCTCAGCTCAGGAGTCACCTCTTCTGGTTGACACCCTTGTTTGTTCATTTGCTCAACAAATAGAGACACTGCATCTACTGCATGCCAGCTCCTATCCTGAGTGCTGAGGTTTCAGGAATGAATAAAACATGATTTCTGCCCTTGAAGAGTCAACTGGAGAAATAATACAAATAAACCAACAAGCGGAAGCCGGGGGTGGGAGTTAGGACTGTGGGCTGAGAACTAGGCATTACTGGAACAAAAAAAAAAAGATGGGCATCTAAGCCAGACCCATAGACAGGCATGGGGGCTGGAAAAGATTATGGGGAAGATGACATTTAAAATAAGTTCTGAAGGCATTGCCTACGCCAGTGTTTTTACCTGGAAGGGTATGTAGAACAATGTCTTGAGATATTTTTGGTTGTCATGACTGGGAGTGGCCACTGGTAGAGTCAGGGATGCTGTCCAACATAATACACAGGAGAACTACCCAGCCCCAAGTCTTACCTTGGGATGAAGCAGACAGGAAGATATGCTCTCCACAGAGTGATGAGCACATAATACAGCGAGCAAAGAAATCACACGCCACAACATGCTTGGGGAAGGGCATTTGGGTTGCAACTGATGGGTTGGGTGCTGGCGTGGAAGCACCAGCCAGCAGAACATGGCTGACTCAGCCACAGCACAGAAGTCTTGAGCTGCTTGGAACTTAGATTCGAGGTCCAGATTAAAAGCTCTAGGAGTTCCAGGAGGATCTGCAGCCAGAGGGTGTGGTGTTGTAGATGTCACCCAGGTCGTGGTTGTGAGCAAGAGCGACTAGACTGGGCAGTGGCTGTGGGACATCCAGGGAAGATCAGACCACCCCACAGCGGTCACAACTCCTAATAGTGCCACTCCCTTTGGGGGCCAATTTCTTTCAAACAACCACAGTCTCCCAGAGCCTCACCCAGCTAGGACAGTGGAACTGCACATATGGGGCTTAGGAGCTCATGCCAGTAGAGAAGGTAAAATTGCGCAGAATTAAGCTTTTGAAAAATCCCATAAACAACCCATGCAGGACTGCATGCATGGCCTTGTGCACAGTCTTATTGAAAGTAGGAAAAAAATTACATATATAAGATGAACAGAATATACATAAAAGATAATATTTTAGCAGTAGGTTTACTTTTTATTTCTCTTTGAGGGCCATGTTGTTGAATTTGAATCAGTTAAATGCACACAGACTGTAATGGTTTTACCATACTCAATAAGTGTGATGGATGCAGGGCATCCAGGCACAAGCCTTCAATCCCAGCACTTGGGGTACAGAAGCAGGCCAATCTCTCTGTGAGTTAGAGGGTAGCCTGGTCAGCACAGTGGGCTCCAGGCTAGCCATAACTGTATCATTAGACCCTGTTTCCGTCTCTTCCACAAGAGTGGGATGGGCAGTGGAAGGGACAGTGAATCCTCAGGAGTGTTCTCATGCGTACAAACAGGAGTGTTCTCGTGTGTACAAACAGGAGTGTTCTCATGCGTACAAACAGGAGTGTTCTCATGTGTACAAACAGGAGTGTTCTCATG
>PVIU01006128.1:10876-105299 GCA_004026605.1 Ondatra zibethicus | reverse complement strand
GTCTTTCCATTTTCTGGTGTCTTCTTCAATTTCTTTCTTCAAAGATTTAAAGTTCTTGTCATACAAGTCTTCCACTTGTTTGGTTAGAGTTACTCCGAGATATTTTATGCCATTTGTGGCTATTGTGAAGGGTGTTGATTCTCTGATTTCTTCCTCAGTCCTTTTATCATCTGTGTACAGGAGGGCTACTGATTTTTTTGAGTTAATTTTGTATCCTGATACATTGCTGAATGTGTTTATGAGTCGCAGAAGTTCCTTGATAGAATTTTTGGGATCACTTATGTAAACCATCATATCATCAGCAAACAGTGAGAGTTTGATTTCTTCTTTTCCAATTTGTATCCCCTTGATTTCTCTTTGGTGTCTTATTGCTCTAGCTAGGACCTCAAGAATTATATTGAATAGGTATGGAGAGAGTGGACAACCTTGTCTTATTCCTGATTTCAGTGGAATCGCTGGGAGTTTCTCTCCATTTAGGTTGATGTTGGCTGTTGGCTTGCTGTATATTGCCTTAATTATGTTTAGGTATGTTCCTTGTATCCCTGCTCTCTCCAAGACTTTTATCATGAAGGGATGTTGTATTTTGTCAAATGCTTTTTTGGCATCTGATGAGATGATCATGTGGTTTTTATTTTTTAGTTTGTTTATATGATGGATTACGTTGACAGATTTTCGAATGTTGAACCATCCCTGCATCTGTGGGATGAAGCCAACTTGGTCATGGTGGATGATAGTTCTGATGTGTTTTTGGATTCTATTTGCTAGTATTTTATTTGGTATTTTTGCATCAATGTTCATAAGTGAGATTGGTCTGTAATTTTCTTTCTTAGTATTGTCTTTCTGTGGTTTGGGTATCAGGGTAATTGTAGCCTCATAAAAAGCGTTTGGCAATGTTCCTTCTCTTTCAATTGTGTGGAATAATTTGAGGAGTATTGGTATTAGTTCTTCTTTGAAAGTCTTGTAGAATTCTCAGCTGAAACCATCTAGTCCTGGACCTTTTTTGGTTGGGAGACTTTTGATGACTTTCTATTTCTTCAGCAGTTATATGTCTGTTTAATTTGCTTATCTGGTCTTGATTTAAATTTGTTAAGTGGTATTTATCCAGAATGTTTTCCATTTCCTTTAAGTTTTCCAATTTTGTGAAGTACAGGTTTTCAAAGTATGACCTAATGATCCTCTGTATTTCCTCCATGTCTGTTGTTATGTCCTCCTTTTCATTTCTGATTTTGTTAATTTGGATATTCTATCTGACTTCTGGTTAGTTTGGATAAAGGTTTGTCTATTTTGTTGATTTTCTCGAAGAACCAACTCTTTGTCTCATTGATTCTTTGTATTGTTTTCTTTGTTTCTATTTTGTTGATTTCAGCTCTCAATTTATTTCCTGCCATCTAGTTTTCTTAGGTGAGTTTGCTTCTTTTTGTTCTAAATTTTTCAAATGTTCTGTTAATTCACTAATGTAGGATTTTTCCAGCTTCTTTATGTAGGTGTTTAGTGCAAAAACTTGCCTCTTAACACTGCTTTCATTGTGTCCCATAAATTTGGGAATGTTGTGTGGTCATTTTCATTGAATTTTATGAAGTCTTTAATTTCCCCCTTTATGTCTTCCCTGACCCATTGATGATTCAGGTGAGCATTGTTTAGTTTCCATGTGTTTGTGGATTTTCTGGAATTAGTGTTGCTGTTGACGTCTAGTTTTAAAGCATGGTGATCTGATAAGGTACATTGGGTTATTACAATTTTTTTTTTGTATTTGTTGAGGTTTGTTTTATTACCAAGTATGTGGTCAGTTTTTGAGAAGGTTCCATGAGGTGCTGAGAAGGTATATTTTCTGTTTGGATGGAATATTCTATAGATGTCTGTCAAGTCCATTTGAGTCATAACATCTGTTAATTCTCTTATTTCTCTGTTCATTTTTTTCTGATTGACCTGTCCAGTGGTGAGAGGGGAGTGTTGAAGTCTCCCTATAAGACATCCCCCATAAGTCTTGTGGTGTTGCTGTTTTTACGGGTTTTCACGGTTTTGGCTATGATATACACCCTTACTCCGCCGGTGTCCCGCTGGCTCCACTGGCTCCACTTTTCCTCAAATGTCCCTACCACTGCTGCTGCTGCCAACAAGATTGGCCGGAGCCACAAAGCAGCTGTTTTCAATCCCAGCCTTTTGCTCCCTGCCGTGGCTGATGGCATGGCAGCTTGGCAACAGGGCGGATCACACCTCTAGGTCTCTCTTCCATACATCATGTGACCTTACCACCATCTTAACTGAGATCAGGTGACTTCACCACCATCTTCACTGAGAGCCAGGTCAGGAAACCAAGTATCGCTATCTTTACTGAGGTATTCTCTGCCTGGTCCTGATTTACTTATGTTTTTGTCTCTAAATTCCTCTTGTTGACTTTGTTACATGTGTGTTTTGTGCAGTGACATGCCTTTGGTAGGGCCCACCAAGAGCATCCACTTCACCCAATTCCTGTTTACTCTGTGTGTGTGTTCATACATATACCTTAAATGCACCTATGTTTACTGTTAAATGTTATAATTGTCTGTTCATTGCATCTAATTTCAGACTACAAAAACAATAAGTCTCATGTTTTAAGCTGGTATGTACTTTTAAGTCTCTTATAAAAATGCTTTTACAACCCTGCTTTACCTGTTGAGAGCCAGTTCAGTCAAGCTCAGACCCTGCTCTCCAGGCAGATCCTATACTGTAGCTACACTTGATAAACAACCCTCAACTGCTCAGAGACCTGGGGAATATGGCATTTAAATATTTAATTATTAAAAGACATCTCATACAAAAAAGACAGGTTGGCTCCTAGCAGCAGTACTCTACTTCCTCCAAAGAAGACAGAATACAAATGGGCACAAAACGATGTCCATCTGCAATTCATTTCATCTGCCAAGCGCTGACCACTGGGCATACTGCCTTTCAGCTAAACTGAAGATCTCCAGACAGTGGACAGAATCATTGGAATTGACAGCCTAGCTGCTCAGGTCAAGGTAGGTTTGGCTTCCTGAAGATTTCTTAGCCCACAGGATCTTCTGGAGCCTGGCAGGCCCTGCACTAAACAGCAAAGGCAAATATGACCCGCAGCGACCATGGAGGACCCTGAGGAGTAGCTCTAGGTGCCAACCAAGTAAGTTCTCTGTCGTTTTTAAATCAATAACTCAAGTAAAATTTTATCCTTCTCAAAGATTTCTGATGCAGTTTGACATCTGAGAGATTTTGTCGTTTAAAAGAACAACCTCACCAAACAAATTTCAGTAAAATACAAACACAAATTATTAAGGTGTGTACTTACAAGTTATAAAGGTATGAGGACAAATACAAGTTATGAAATTTCTCTCTCACGCTGCCTTCCATAGTCTTAAAAGTACTTTCCATTGTGCAAAAATATCTGTTACAGTCATTCTGACATAAATATGCTATTGTTTATAAAATGTTTATGTCTAAAATTTCTGTTTCCACAAACCCAAAAAATTCTTGTGAGTTCCAGGGAACTGAATTGAAGGATCCACCTTAAACAGGTCAGATATACCCCTCTCAATTTTCTGGTCCTAAAATTTTTTTTCCTAAATTTAACTTTGTCCTCTGTTCTGCCAGTACCTTAAAAAGGTATAAGAGACATCAGACATTTCTGTACCACAAACATTGGACAGGAACAAACAGACCAGCTACTCCAGGATGTGACTAGTACCCAGCTTTCTCAGGTATCCACCCCAAGACAACACCCACAAATAAACAGGAAGCAGTCTTGAGAATCTGTCGCCCCAATTCCTTTAACCTGTTGTGCCTAACCTCCCGCCTTTTTTAATTATAAAAAAAGAGATGGGAATGTAATGGTCTGTCCTGTGCCTTTAAGAGACAAGCCACACCCACTCCCCCTCCCCCCTCTTCTGAGGCAAGCTTCCAGCCTGAGCTTTTCTTTTCCTTCTCTCTCAAAGAGGCAGCTTCTGTCTCTCCCTTTTCCCCACTTCTCTCCTGTTTCTCTCTCTGCTCTTCTCCCTTCTCCCCTTCCCTTCCATAACCCACTAAATATCCAAACTCATTCTGCATGGCATGCTTATCCATGTATCTGTCTCTCACCCGGGGCGGGGCTCCCTGCCCGGGACCAGCTGCCATCAGAGAGCTGTGGCATGGTCTTGTGGCATGTCTATCCATCTCAGTCTCTCACCCACCATGGGCCTCCCTGCCTGGGACTTGTTCCTTGCCTGAACTGGCTGCCTTCGTGGCCCCTCGTGGTCTCACAACCTGCTGCCCGCCACTGTTTGGGGACCTGCGGCATGGTCTCACGGCCCGCTGCCCACTGCTGCCACTCAGGGATCTGCAGCATTTTACTTAAACCATTACAGTAGCCTACATGAAAAGGTAACATAGTTGATACATCTAAATGTAGCCTTTGCTTTTTTCATAGACAAATATCTTTTTCCATCCCTATACTTTTCAACTTTGTCTTTAAAAGCAAAGTGAATTTCTCACAAGGAGCATGAAGTATTGTTTATTAAACCTATTCAGTGGTGTGCTTGTGTGTTCATCTGCACATGTGCATGCGAAGGTCAGAGGGTGACTTTAGGATGTGGTGAGCATGTGTTCATCTGCACATGTGTATGCAGAGGTCAGAGGGTGACTTCAGGATTTAAGTTCTTCTACTTCCATCTTTTTTCCCCCCTTTTTTGAGACAGGGTCTCTCACTGAACCTAGAGCTCACCTTTTTGGACAGATTGGCTGGCCAACAAGCCCCTGATGCATGGGATCTCAGATTGGGGCCCCTATTGATAAGTTCATGACAGTATCTAGGCACCACCCGTGAAGCATGACTGGGAGCAGCATGTAGCATGCACATGGCTACAGTGGCTGCAGGGTAAAGGTGAGGCCTGCGTTCTCCATGGTGACCGCAGGAGCCAGTACTAGTAAATAGGCACATTACACACTGGTGCTGGGGGCCCAAGGACAAGGCCTTTTAAGCAATGATGTTGGTTGGACATCTAGGCCTGGAGCCAAGGTTTGACGCAAGGAAGGTCTAAGTCTCACTGACAGCCAAGCTGTTATTTAAATGTACCCGTGGCTTGAGGGTCCATGTGCATACAAGCTTGATCTGAGATGTCTCCCATGATGGACGCATAGGTAGGTATGGTGCAGCCTCAGAACTTAAGTCTGGAGTGTTCTGAGTTTGTGCAGGGTCGGGAGAGATGGCATCTCTGATTCTGGAGTAAGGAAGGGCCTGCCGTGTGGTGAGTGATATTGTGTTTGTGGGGTGGCAGCCTCTGGTGGAAATGGATGGTTGCTAATCTGTGCAAAAGAAACCAAACCCAAGAAGACAGAAGAAATCAGAGACCCCACTGCAAACTTTCAAAGTCTGTGCCAAGGAAAGGACATTTCTGTTGTGAGATAAACTATCCAAGGCCTGGCTCTGATGTAAAAGCAGGCCTTTACTGTACATGCAACAGGATTATATACTGGATAAATAAAACAGGAACTTCTGTACATATTCAACCAAACACTAAAAACTTTGAATGGAGAACAAATTTTATTCTAAAAATAGATCTTAGTAACAAGGAGATACCAAAACTGGTCATTATAGAAACATGGGTAACAAGAGTTTGCTAATCTTCCCTAGAAGATACAAAAGTATGACACCATAAAATATGTGACCAACTCTCATTTCTCTACCTTAGAATTATCCCTTTCATAGAATTTCTGAAGTAAAATTCAAAGCCAGAATAGCCTTGCCTGGTGTACAATGAGCATCCGGGATGCTGTATCTTCGCGCTCTCCAGGGAAGCCGGGAAAGGCGAGCATCCGCTTAAGCTGCTCTCAGCAGACAGACTTATGCTGAGGAAATGGGCTCCATTTTGGCAGATTAAAAAGAAATCCCTTCAATAAAAGTCTTGGTATTTGAAAGTAACAAATTTAAAAACTGTAACATTTCTCTTTCCCCCCAAACCAGAGGAAACTAGAGCGAGTTTCTAAGACAGCGCTGAGAGAGCGGTCAGCCGGTTCTGCAGGACCAGGGGTGCAGCAAACAAAACAAGGCCCTCAGCACCACAGCATCCTAAACCTCATCCTCAAGAGAGGACAGCACCGATTTCCCATCAGCCACACTGAGACAGCCTAAGCCCGTGCTCCATTTCCTAGCATTTCCCCCTTTCTCTGGGTTAATGTAGATTTGAGCATTTCATGTTTTACCACATTGGTTGGCCTTGATATACAGCAAGTAGAAATGATTCTTATTTACATAAAGATTTCTTGGTAGTTTTAGTTTTTTGAAAAGCAGAAGCAGATTACAAAAGTTACACTTAGATTTGTAGCGGTAGCAGGTGAGCACTCATTAGGACATTTTTGGCTTATTGTTACACTTTCAGAAATTCCTGTAATTTATTCTGGCCCTCTGCAATAGAAATATTAGTACTTTGACACTAAACACCTCCTTTGTTAAACTTGACCCTGAGCTTGACTTGGAATATAAACTATAGAACTAAATGCAGAGAGCACGGGCTGCCTGGGTGAGCAGATGCAGCTTTTGCTGGAAACACAAGGATGTAGCTCCCTTTCCAGGGTAAGGAATGAGCCTGGGGATAAAGGAAGTTGGAATTTACACCAAAATACAGCTTAGTATAAAAAAGTTATTTTCTCAAAACTGAGTAAGTTGATAGTGTAAAAAAATACAGCATCTCTACCCTGTAGGTTTATTGACTTGGGGTCATGATCCCTGGTTTAGCAAACACAGCATTTTGCTGCCAAACTAAACACTGATTTGGATATCATATAATGGGGACTTAAAAATGTATTTTACGTTCCGTCATGCATTTCTGTGTATGGAAAGCAGCTCGACATTGCCTAAAACATTCACTAAAACTCAAATTGACAAGTGTGTGTGCACAGCGGTTTCCACGGCGGCAGTCCACTTTCCCCCACATTGCCAGGCCTGCTGCATTTGAGAAGCATGTCAAGTGTGGCAGCTTGCCTAAATTCATGCAGAAAGGAAGAAGCATCGACACGAATAGCTGAAAAGAGGTGGTAGTGAAGGCCAGGCTCCACAGTGCTCCGGTGGCCTGTAACACAAGCATGGTGCTGTGCAGGATGCATCGGAGTGCAAGTTCTCTCTAGGTCAATCCTGACCATAAGCCTGGAAATGCGGGGGCTTCCTAAGGTTTGCTGGTTAGCTTAGCTGTGGAACCCAAGGTGTGAGCCAGGCCACACCCCAGCACTGAATGGCACTTAGGTTCGTTATGTGATCAGCTCTGTGGGACCCTGCCCCTTGGTGACCACTGTCATGGCACCCTCTGAAGGACAGGACTTGTCTCGCTATGACTTTCTAAAGTAAACATAATCACTGGATAAATTACCTGTTAGCTCCAAATACTCACTGAACTGCCCAGACTACACCCTTTACCTTTAATAAGGGATTTTCAGATATTCATGGAACACATTGTTCATTTTATGTATGACTTGCTTATACTATTTCCAAGAAAATAATATTTCAGCCTAATATAAACCAAACTATTTGATAGGGCTGCAGTCTCTCTTCTTTCCTTGGCCAGTGGAGTAATTTAAATGATGGCGTCATGTTCATCACTGTAAAATATAGAAAATTTAAATTACTGTAAAATTATTATTTGTAAGGAAGGTAATTTTAGAACAATTTCCATTTCTACAATCAAAATTAAATATTGCTGCTCAGCATACCTGTACGTTTTGTGCATACCCAGAATATTGCAGTGGTTAAGATCGCCAAACAGGCCCAAAGTCAAATCCCTGAGACTTTTCATGGGGGCATGCCATTACCTGGTCATGTACATGAGGGAAAACAGACCCCATAAAGGGTAAAATTCGGAAGTCAGCCAACTGTAAAGGCTAGGATTGTAATCCTAGCCATGGACAGCACACCTGGCTTACCGAGTCAGTACCTAAAGTAATTACCATCACCAGGGAAAATTAAGCAGAGGAATTTCCTTTGTTTCTATGTCTTTTATCATAAAAAGCAAAAACCATGTTTTCAACCAGAAAACCTCTTTGGTCCCACTGACACATACTGGGCATATGGACTAAGTCACTAGGTTGATGAGACCTGGTATGTCATTTCTTATGATGTGTGGCAGAAGTCAACAAAAGGAGTTTGCTAAATGTTGGTAAGCAGTGTTTGATCCAAGGGAAGCCACAAGCATGCTTACAGATGTGTTTTCCTTTGTAAGCACACGTCTGTACACGAGCATAGCAGAGGTCTCTCCTCAAGAGGATGCTGGTCTGACTCTGGTCCTGGTCATGAGAAAGCTATGTAGAACAGCCAAACTTACATGCTTCGATACCGAATGCCTCTCCTTGAATAATACATTTTGCATACAATGTAGAGAACAGACAGAACTCCCAGAGTTAACACTATTCCTCCAACAAAGCTGCCAGTGTCGAACTTCGATCCTTTGCTCTTGTCCGCATGGGCAGTTGCTGTGACTAGAAGGAAACACAACAGATGGCCACGCTTTAAACACTGCATGTTCTGAAGCCTGGATTTCTAGGAAGAAGTGGATGTGGGAATGGGAGAAAATTTGAAACATAAAAGTTTCTGTATTTTTGCAGAATGGAATGCTGGCTTTAATGTGGCATTTAACAACTAATTTACAGCACAGGAATATAAGTAATTTTAATACGTACTCATTATAGATGTCTTTAAACTGTTGTGGCCTGTGGTCATCACTGAACTGGATGCTGATGTCTGGGTTGAGTTTGGGGAAGCAGTTGCTTTGGGTGTAGACTTTGAGGCAGTGGAAGTCACGTGTGGTAAGACCCCTGGTGTTGATATTTTAGCAATAGTTGCAGGCTTCACAGTGACAGCTGTGACATTTCTTGGCAGTCCTGAAGTTACTAATGGCTTCACAGTGCTGCTGTTAACTTCACTGGTCTGGTTGGAAGCCATGTGCACAGTGATATTTTCTGAAAAAAAAAAAATGCCAAGAAGAAAACTTGCTAGGATCTAGAGTAAAAGATCCCACCCACTGCCACTTGTCATGGCCTCACACAGAGTGTCTAACAAGGGTAGCGGCAGGAGCTGTGCCAAACTGTCAACAAACCAGGGCTACATCTACAGAGCTACGAAGTTTTTTTTTTAAGTTCTCTAAGACTGAGCCATCTCTGAATATGAATGCTGTACCATGCTTTCTATCACGGTTTAGGTTTTTTTGTTTTTCTCCAGGGTGGCCTAGAACTCAGAGACCTGCCAGCCTCCGCCTCCTAAGTGCTGGAATTAAAGGAGTGTGCCACTGCCGCGCCCCCCCCCCCAACATTTTCAACTTTTAAAACATACTTTTTTGTTTGGTTTTTGGAGTCAGGGTCTTGCTATGCAGCCCAGGCTGGCCTCAGGCTGTGACAGTCACACTGCAGCCTGAGTGCTGTAATTATAGGCACCTTCCAACATGTAATGAATCATTTTTGGTCTAGAGGAGTAAACCCTGAAGGGGAAAGTGAGAAGGTCTTGAAGTGTAAGGTTCTCTGCCACATTGTTTCAGTACTACCAAGGACAGCCAGTAGCTGCAGGTGTCCAAGCCACAGTAGGACAGGAGCAGGAAGAGGTATTCTTTACAAAAGAGAAACAACTTCCATTCCCAGAGTCACTGCAGAAACGCCAGCAGTCACATGGTCATTCTGGGACAGTGATGGGGTCCCCAGGTGGAAGGATGTGTTTCTGAAAGCTGCAAAGACATTTCCGCAGTGCTGGTTGGCAGTGCCAATGCCTCAGCCCATATTTTTCAGTATGAAATATTGTGTGTGTGAAAAAGGGACAGACATCAGCCTCCTTAAGGAAAACTCCCAACACAAAATGTCTCCTTTAAGTCTTATTCAGTAGGCATTTCCCTTGAGGGAGTATAAGCCCTTCTACAGTGACAGGGTAGCACTCTGAAGTTCTGCAGCTGCTGCCAGTCCTTACACGGGTGTGGGGTGGAGACCCGGAAAGTGCCTGTGGCTCCAGAAGATGGTGTAGTTTGTTTCTGTGTTGGTTTTCCACCTCTCGGAGATGGAAAAGCTTATTGGTTTCCCTTGTTGTCCATTTTCCCTCATAAACAGCAAAGATAGAGAAGCTAATCATGGAGCCCACCTTCTTGCCCTGGCAGCACCAAGGTCATTCCTTCTGCTGGTGGTAGCCATTACAACTCCACATGCCACCCTCCAGTCCTCCACAACCATTCTGAAAAGACTTGAGGATTTCAAGCTTAAGTGTACAGCTGGTTTTACGGACATTGCTTCTCCATACCCAGACATTTAAGTCCTGGGTGCATCTGGCCGCGCACAACCTTGCTCCTCTACTATGTTCTCTCCCATGGGGTATTCAGTTTTTTTGGTTGTTGTTTTGTAGGTGCAACACTTGAACCAACCTTTATTATTCAGTCCTGAACACTATACTGTCCAATCACATTCTAAACTGCTGCATGAATTCTACTGTGACCAAACAGTGAATGGCAGTCTTCTTGTCCTGGTGCTTAACAGAGGGTCTCTAAAGAATAAAACAATCAACAACGCTGCTTTCCAGACACTCTTCAGACCTGTAAAGCCACATGGGCAAAAACAGGACAGGAGAGTATTAGTTCCCTGCTTGCAAAGTCTAATGTGCTGAAATACATTAGGAACACGAGAAACAACTAAGTGGCTGGAAATTTCTAAAACTAGTAAAATACTCCAAAGAGTAACCTGGTATTAAGGTTCAGACATAAGAGCTGGGATGGAAGGATGCTCTCCTTAAGGTCAGAGTTCATGCCTGGTGACTCAACTCCCTCTTCTGAAATATCATTGAAGGTTATGCATTTTCCTTTGTGAATGACCATCAGTCTGGGCAAGGAGGCACACAGCTGGTGAGCAGCTCTCGGGGCTGGGGCAGGGAATCACAAGTTTAGAGCCAGCCAGGGTTACAAGACAAGATCCTGTTTCAAAGAACAAAAAACAAAAAACAAAAATTGGGAGATGGCTTCAGTGGGTAAAGGTGCTAGCCGCCAAGGCTGAGGATCTGAGTTTGATCCCTGGGACCCTCATGACAAAAGGAGAATACTCTCAAACTGTCCCCACCTTCACACATGTGCTATGGTGTGCGTGCATGCATGCGCATGTTTGTATACTCACAATGAATAAATTTAATAAGTATTTTATATAAATGATAGCCACATTAAGCCTGATGCTCTCCCTCTTTTCAACATTTGGGGACTGATGAGTGCCTAAATCAGTTAAAGTCGTTAGGTGTGCAGCAATGTCCTAAATCAGTTAACAAAGTTGTTAGGTGTGCAGCAATGTCCTAAATCAGTTAACAAAGTTGTTAGGTGTGCAGCAATGTCCTAAATCAGTTAACAAAGTTGTTAGGTGTGCGGCAATGCCAGGACAACAAGCTGGCCAGCCAGCTGGCACTGTTAAGGAGAAACTGCTGTTGGGAGCTGTAGACCCCTGGCCCCTTGACTTTCTTTGCTTGCTTCAGACCCTTTGCCTGATGGGGTGAACTGAGCAAAACACTTACGCCTGCAGTTGCTGAGCCTGATGAGTCTACAGCTGAAAGATCCTGAGAGCTGGGCGTGGCTAAGGATCCCTTTATAAGTTGCCCCTGAGCACAATTAAGTTTGGATTCTTCTATCAAGGATGACCCATGTCCGTGTCTCTCTCTGTGTCTCTGTCTATATGTTTTTAAGTCTCCAGCTCAGTTCCTGGTTTGCATACCGTCTTGTAGTGGCACGGGTGCTACAGGACCGTTTGGCTTTTATACTCTGTCATCCACCCAGCTTAGTGCCATTGCTCTCCTCTAGTCTCTAAGGAAATGATTCTCAACCTTCCTACTACTGCAACCCTTTAATAAGTTCCTCATGTTGCTGTGATCCTCCAAACAAAAAATTATTTCACTGTTATTTCATAACTGTTATAAATTGTAATGTTAATATCTGCTATGCAAGCTATTTGATCTGAAACCCCTGTGAAAGGGCTGTCTGACCCCACAGGCTGAGAGCTGCTGCTGAGGCTGAGGCTGAAAAGGCAGCTTAGGGACCTGACCATGGGGAGAGAGAGAACGGCACTCCTCATCAAGACAGGGAGGCCCAAAAGAAACTATCAGAAAAGTCACGCCCTGAGAGATGCCAAGAAGGTTTGTTAGTTTGTTTCTTTATGTATATATCAGCAAAATTTAGGATGCTACCTTTACTGATAGCACAGTGGTTTGCATGAGTCAATCATAGAACCTAAAAAGATAACAGAGGAAACCTTGTCGTATGGATGGACGGAGGGAAGGCCTCAGCAGGACAATCTGCCAGAACCTCCCAGAGAAACAGGAGGGGCTTCCAGAGGGTGCCAACCATCATGCAGCTGACTGGCTTTTTCCTGTAAGCCCCGTTGGGCCTAACCCCGTAAGGGAAACAAGTAGAGAGAGGAGAGGTGGCCAACAGGATCAACTTCTCAAGGAACACGTCTAAGTGTGGGGCAGGCCTGTACTGGCAAGTCTAAGGTCCAGTATGGAATCGCTGTGGAGTTTCTGCATTTGGAAATCATGCTCTACAGAAACTGCACCCACTATTTTTACTTAGTAATCTGCACTTATTACCTATGACATCAGAGCTAGCACTGGGGTGGGGGCGGGGCAGCCCCAGGAAAAAGTGCCTACACTCAATGTTAAGGCTTGAGTTTTGGTGGAAATTCATATGTGGTCCAAACTCCGTGTCAGGATGCAACCTTGATATGCAGGGTCTTTACAGAAATCATCAAATTCAGTTGTTGGGGTGGGCTGCAAACCACAAACGGAAGACCGCCACACAACACTAAGGTAAAGACAAGGGTGCTGCAGAAGGGCTCTAGCCACTGGCTCTGTCACTCCATGAACTCATTCCTCCCTGATTCTGCATTTGCCTCTTGAACCTTTCTTTATGTCTGTTCACAGACATCTCAGATGCCAGGAAAGGGTTCATATGTAAATGCTGTGACAAAGGACCCACAACGCTGAGCCTAGCAGGGCAGACTGTGCCAAAAGGGGCTGTTACCTCTCCTGGCAAGGTTGTACCCCAAGCAGACGCGATCATCTCATGACAACCGGACTTTCTCTCAGGGGTGACAGCAGGAACAACTTCTCTGAGCCACCTGATCAAAGATCAACCAGACCTCATCTTGATCAAGACTGTTCTTCTCGCCCACCCCAGCAGCTCCTTCTGTAAAGAGCCGAGAAGCACGTGGCTGTACTCCAAAGATGAGGCTGGGGTCACCAGACCTTGTCTGCTCCTCCTGATGCCGCCAGCAGGTCCGTCTCCCTCTAACACTATTCCTTACCACTTTAAACATGGTGGGATGGGTGACTGCTCCTTGTCCCTGTGACTCCCAAAGAAGGCACTTTTGCCCTGAGACTGCTTACACTTCTGATAGCCAAGAGACTCCTGACTGCTGCCAGCAGACTACCAGAGTGCCCAGGGTAGTCATCTCGTCTCGTGACATGCTCATCTTCTCTCCACTCTCAATGCGGGTTTAGGCAACATTAGTGAAACTGTCCCTGCTGCTGTGCAACTGGCACCAGTGCCTGTCCTCAGCCATTGCTTCTACAGATCTCTAAGGCCACAGGGAGATGAACCGAGTCAAACGTGGGATCCACGGTCTTCTGCCTTGACTGAACATAATAACAGGAAAAGGGAAGGAAGCGGCCCAGTGACAGCCCCATACACCTCCAGCAGAGGCAGTGTAAAGGAGAAAGGGCACATGCTCATTAATGTCTCTGAGAGCCACCATCCTGTGCCTGTGAAGTGCTGAACCCAGGGCGGGGAGCATTAACTGAGGTAATGTTAGCTCATCGAGCCAATAACTGCCCACACTGCAAAGTTCCCTCCGTGAAGCAAATGGCCAGTCTCCTATTTCCAATGGTGGCCATTAGCTGCTGTGACAAGTTCTAGCCAAGGAAGAAGCAAATAGCCACTGTCTGACAGAGCCAGTGAACCCCTGAAACTGGAGTTACAGCTTTGAGCTACCATGTGGGTGCTGGGAATTAAACCCAGGTCCTCTGAAAGAACAGTCAGTACTCTTAACTACTGAGCCATCTCTACAGCCCCCTCAACCTAAATTTTATCATTCCAGCCAGTAGCAGGTTAAAGGTTACCATGGGCAACGGGATACCTCCTTGCCCGTTCCAGCTGAGGCTTTGTGACTGTGTGGTATTGCTGTGACTAACTTCACGTCATGACTTCCATACTTATGACCTCTGTATGCCTTTGTTTAATTTGTAAATGGGGCTAACATCTGCCTCAGAAACTTGGGGAAGTTACAGGTGTTTATAAGTGTGGAACAGTCTTTGGCATAGAATGTGAGCTAGGGATTCACCAGGGAACGCTGGGCCAGAGGCAGATAATACAGAGGACATGGACGCAGCTTTGCCAGCTCGCGCCAGGTCCCAGCACAGTAAAAGATACTGGCCTTTCGGGAAGGAGGGCTAGGATGCACTGGCAGCGAGACACTTTCTCTGTGGTCAAATAAAGGTACCCGAGAGCACACAGCAGTCCCAAGTAGCACTTCTCAGGGCCCAGAGCAACAGGAACAGGGTGGGTCTTGAGTCACATTTATATACAATATGCATATTTATGCCAATTTCTATGTAAGAATCTTTCCCATTGCCTTATAGTATGTTTTTTAAAATTTTGTACAGAAAGAAACCTGGATTCAGCTTGTAAAATGGAAAGTAGAAAGTCCTTAAAACATACATGAAATGCCTAAAAAAAGGGAGACACCATATCCTCCCTATCTGATCTAGAAAAGCCATTGCCAGCATGGTAGAAAAAAATTATCTAGTTATATAGGTGTGTGTGTGTGTGCTTGTGTGTGTGTGTGTGCATCTGTGTGTGAGTGTGTGCATGTGTGTGACTGTGTGTCTCTCTGCATGTGTGTGTCTGTGTGTGTGTGTGTGTGTGTTGGGTACATGCACACTCATGCTGACCCCAAGAAACATTAATTTCTAAAGTAATAATAATAGAATGCAATTAAGAACTATAAAGATTAAACCAGACATTTGATTTAAAAAAAAAAGAAAAAAGAAAAAGGAGATAGAAGTGCCAAGGAAGGAACGAAAGGCTGGCCTGCCCCTGGCCTGGCTTGTTTCTTGTCTGTTGAGTCCACAATGAGCCCATTGCAGTAGGCTGCTCTGTGCCAGCAGGGCCTCTAAGCACCATGTGTAGTGTGAGGTGACAGTTACACTTTCAGAGAGCAGCGGCTGAGGCCTGATCCGCTGTGTCAGGTGGGTGTAAGAGAGCAGATTTGGCCGGGTGTGGTGGCGCACGCCTTTAATCCCAGGCAGAGGCAGGTGGATCTCTGAGTTCAAGGCCAGCCTGGGCTACACAGAGAAGGGAGAGGAGAGAGGCTTGGAGGACAGTAACACCAGTCTCGCGCCCTTCTTCTCCCTGACTTGGACCTTCTGTAACTGGGTGTGGGGTGTGGTTGTGCAGTGCAATGGGGAGTGTTGACAAAGGGACCTGGCTGATGAGTCTTCTGGGCAGGGCAGCCAGACCACTGCCTTGAATTTCCCATCCAGCCATGGCTCTCCTGCGGACGGAATTCCTCAGCAGACTAGACAGCAAGCCAGGCTTGTCCTGGGGCTTTAGAGGAAACACCCTGTTTATACTATCGGATCCATAGGACATCTGACATCCTTATGACGGTGGGCCTCTTAAAAGGCCCAGTTTTCACCCATTTTGGCACATATTTGTCTAGAGTTTTTTTTTTTTTTAAAAGATTTTTTTAGTCAGATTTTCAGTTTTGTGTTCTCACTGCCAAGTAATTTGAATTTAGAAGGATTTCTAGAATGCACCTGTAGACTCGCAGTAAGGAAAAAAAGCCTTTGGCTTTTAAGCAATGTGTCTGGGCTTGCCCGCAACTTCTTGGCAGGATAAGGGCACTCTGAAGATTGGTTATCAGGGATTTCATTTTTTTTTTAATTCTAGGAACTCAACATTTCAATTTTATTCAAGTTTTCAAACTACAAACCGTGCTTATAATCAGCTCTTCAAAATAACACTTGAGCACCAGAACATTCTGGTTGTGCTGGGAACAGCGCCATGTTTTTAGCTAGTGTGATAGATGGAAAACTACTGCACATTAAAATAATTGAGTTTTGGGTAGGCAGAATTAACATAGTAAAAATGGCAATCTTACCAAAAGCAATCTACAGATTCAACGCAATGCCCAACAAAATCCCAGTGAAAATCTTCAAAGACCTCGAAAGAACGGTACTCAACTTCATATGGAAAAGCAAAAAATCCAGGATAGCCAAAACAATCCTGGGCAACAAAAGAACTTCTGGAGGCATCACAATCCCTGGCTTCAACTCTACTACAGAGCTATAGTACTGAAAACAGCCTGGTATTGGCATAAGAACAGACAGGAGGACCAATGGAACTAAATAGAAGACCCGGATATCAATCCACACATCTTCGAACACCTGATTTTTGACAAAGAAGCAAAAAATATCAAATGGATAAAAGAAAGCATATTTAACAAATGGTGCTGGCATAACTGGATATCAACATGTAGAAAAATGAAGATAGACCCATATCTATCACTATGCACAAAACTCAAGTCCAAATGGATCAAAGACCTCAACATAAAGCCAGCCACACTAGACGGTTATAGAAGGGAAATTGGGAAGTACGCTTGAACGCATTGGCACTGGAGATCGTTTCCTCAATATAACCCCAGCAGCACAGACATTGAGAGAAACAATTAATAAATGGAACCTCTTGAAACTGAAAAGCTTCTGTAAAGCAAAGGACATGGTCAACAAGACAAAAAGACAGCCTACAGAATGGGAAAAGATCTTCACTAACCCCACATCAGACAGAGGTCTGATCTCCAAAATATACAAGGAACTCAAGAAATTGGTCACCAAAAGAACACATAATCCAATAAAAAAAAATGGAGTACAGACCTAAACAGGGAACTCTCAACAGAGGAATCTAAAATGGCTGAAAGACACTTAAGGAAATGTTCAACATCCTTAGTTATCAGAGAAATGCAAATCAAAACAACTCTAAGATTCCATCTTACACCTGTAAGAATGGCCAAGATCAAAAACACTGATGACAACTTATGCTGGAGAGGTTGTGGGGAAAAAGGGAACACTTCTGCATTGCTCATGGGAATGCAAGCTGGTACAGCCGCTATGGATGTCAGTGTGGTGATTTCTCAGAAAATTAGGAAACAACCTTCCTTAAGACCCAGTAATACCATCCAAAGGATGCTCAATTGTGCCACAAGGACATGTGCTCAACTATGTTCATAGCAGCTTTGTTTGTCATAGCCAGAAACTGGAAACAACCTAAAATCTCTCGATCGAAGAATGTATAAAAAAAAATGTGGTACATTTACACAATGGAGTACTACACAGCAGAAAAAAATAATGACCTTTTGAATTTTGCAGGAAAATGGATGGAGCTAGAAAACATTATTTTGAGTGAGGTAACCCAGACCCAGAAAGACAGTTATCACATGTACTCACTCATAGGTGGGTTTTAAGCATAAAGCAAAGAAAACCAGCCTACAAACCACAATCCCAGAGAACTTAGACAACAATGAGGGCACTAAGAGAGACTTACATAGATCTAATCTACATGGGAAGTAGAAAGTAGAAAAAGACAAGATTTCCTGAGTAAATTGGGAAAATGGGGACCTTGGGAGAGGGTTGAAGGGAGCAGGGAGAGGCAGGGAGGGGAGCAGAAAAAAATGTAGAACTCAATAAAAATCAATTTAAAAAAATAAAATAATTGAGTTTTTAAAAACTGCATGCGTATTTAAGTGGGCATTTGTTGCCCTGAGGAAACATGCAGGCAAAAGACCAGTTTACATAAAAAAAAAAGAAAAAGAATTTAGACTGAAAAAAAATTACAACACAAACATGCCCAGAATTACTTCAAGTATCAATTTCATCTAGGTATGCACCAAACACTTTGATGTTCCCTGAATCTCCATATAAGAAACACTTGTCTCCATCAGGGAGCCCACACAGGGCACTGACAGTGCCCTCTCATACCCGTGTGTCTGCACTGTCTCTGCAGGGCTAAGACAACACTATTCAAGCTGCACTAGCAATTTCCCAGGGCAGATGGTGCTGCCACTCGGTTACCGCAGATTTATGGCCTAAACATAGAACAGACATGCACAATATGCAGCTGCCATGAAAGAATGTGGCTACCAACAAGCTCAGAGCACAACAGAGAGAGCACAGTCAGCAAAACAGCGTCTGTTCAAATGCCACCAAAGCCCCTGGGGGCAGCAGCTGCACACTGGAGCATCCTGGCAAATGACTTCAGTTCACTGTGAAAAGGTACCAAGTTTTTCCTTTGTTCTTTTTTTTTTGAGACAGGGTCTTGCTATGTAGCTAAGGTTGTCCTGGAACTTGCTGTGTAGCCCAGGCTGAGTTGTGGTCCCCATGCCCAATGCTGATGTTAATAATTGCTGTTTTAAAGACCAGAACCTCACTCTGTAGTCCAGACTGAACTGAAACACTATGTACAGGGTAGCCTTGGATTCTTGGCAATCCTCCTGCCTCAGCCTTGTGAAGTATGGATTATGAGCCGATTATGAGCCACCAGGCTGATGCTGGTATTAGAATGCCCAATATTTTCCCTGAAAGACAAAGGAAAAATGAAACCTTGAGACACTAAAATACACACAGGCTTAATGTTTTCTAGAAATATTGGATTTCAGACAGAAGCAGCCTATGTGAGCCAGACGCCATGCCAGGTGGTCTTCAGGCTTTCAAGTTTGTGTGGCCTCTGTCACAGGCGTGGAGCAGGGCCAGCAATGGGGCCCATGCTGCAACGCTGCCATCTGACGTCTGGTTTGGCAGTGAAAGCCACTCTGCCATGCGAAGTGCTCCCTCAGACATCCATTTCCCTTGACTGTTACAGGAGGAGGGGCCTTTGTTTGTCTGGCTGTCCGGCTAGCTTACACCCGAAATAACCACACAGAAATTGTATTAATTAAAACACTGCTTGGCCCATTATCTCTAATCTCTTATTGGCTAATTCTCACATCTTGATTTAACCCATTTCTATTAATCTGTATATTACCACGAGTTCATGGCCTACCAGCAAAGATTTGGCATGTCTGTCTCTGGCGGCTCCATGGCGGCTCTTTCCCTCTGTTTTCTTCCCAGCATTCAGTTCTATCTTCTCTGCCTACCTAAGTTCTGCCCTATCAGGCCCAAAGCAGTTTCTTTATTCCTTAACCAATGAAAACAACACATGAACAGAAGAACCTCCTACGCCACTTGACAGTCCCCAAAGCGCTACAGGCAGTATTGGCAGACACACACGGACAGTTATCTCCCTCCCCACTTACCAATACTAACACATACAGAAAGGTGCCAACAACGGAAACACATGTTCTCATAAGTCCATGTACTAAGTAGTTCTATGTCAACTTGACACAAGCTGGCATCATCTGAGAGGAGGGAACTTCGATTATGTTTTCATATGATGGGTCGTAGGCAAGCCTGTAGGGCATTTTCTTAACCAGTGATTGATTGGGGAGGGCACAGCCCACTGGGGGTAGTGCCATTCCCAGGCTGGTTCTGGTTCTGGGTTCTAGTCTGCAAGAAAGCAGGCTGAGCAAGCCATGAGGAGCAATCCAGTAAGCAGTACCCCTCCATGGCCTTTGCATCAGTTACTGCCTCTGGGTTTTGTCCTGTTTGAATTCCTGTCCAGACTTCCTTCAGTGATGGGCTGCAGTGTGCAAACCACATAAACCCTTTCCTCCCCAAGCTGCTTTCCTCATGGGGTTCATCACAGCAGCTGCAACCCCAACTAAGAAGGTCTATTAATAAAGAAGCTCCCAAGGCGCAAGTGTCCCTTACCTGCTTCTGCCTCGGGAAGCTGCTGTCCTAACTGAGCATGCGCTTCTTTACGCTGTTTCACTTGGTAGGGCTTCTACACCAGATAACACTTCTCTCAGTGCTTTCAGTTTTATGTAACTGGTTTCTTAAAATTCTCAAACCCTTTTCCTAAGAGCTGCACTGTCACACAGGTCTGGACATATTCAGGCTTTTTTTTTTTTTATTATTCCTTAAGGTCCTTAGAATCTAACAACACTACTGACTCCCCAAATCCTATATCTAGGAATCTAGTTAGATCCTAGCTCAAGCTGCTAATGATGTATATGTAAGATCACTGCAAAACTACTTAGGAGAATAAAAATATACACTGATGGGGTGTGGCTAAGGAAACTACCCAAATCTCTACCATGGTACACAATGAAATAGTACAAAATGAGGGGCATTTAAAATTGTGTTTACAGAGCCAGAATACGGCGCAGTGGGTACAGGTGTTTACTGTCAAGTCTGATGACCTGGGCTCCATCCCTGAAACTCACAGGGTACTAAGAGAGCAGTGAGTCCTGCAGCTTGTTCTCTGGCATCCACATATATGCTGTGTGTGCTATGTCCTTATGCCCAAAATATGTCTACAAATTCTCTGCTATGCTCCCTTCCAAAAATTGAGGTCTGATTTTACATCCCTCGTCTTGTGATTTTCTTCTGAGAAAGAGAATCTGGTACAGGTGATGCCTCCTGACCTCTGAGGCTAGCATCAACACCCACAGCTCTCTTCAGGAGAAGGCCGTCAGGGAAGCTAACCACCTGAGGTCTTTGGACAGCCTTGTGGGGAAGAACCGAGCCCTCTTGTCCATAACCTGGCCATGTCAGCCACCCGAGAGCTGCATTCTACTCGTGCACACCAGTAATGACTGCAACATAAAATCAGCCCTACTGAGTTATTGTCCGACAGGCGTGGACTCCACATAAGAGGATACCTTAAAATCCCGCTCACTAAGCTCAGAGCTCTGACCCTGCAGCTGCCCACAAGAGACAAAACCAACAATGAGGGCATGTCTCTCTGTTACAGTGAACAGTGACTGTCTAGGAGTTACTGGAAGGAGGGGTGAGAGGCCAGGACACTCCCAAGCTTTGGCTTTAGATGCTAAAGCATGCGTGCTAATGGCCACAACTGTCCAGAGGCCAGAGGCCCAGGAAGAGCTACAAGCGACGCGCCCTGCAGGGAGCAGAGGGAGTGAGTGAGTGAAGTGCTAAATGAGTGAGACACGAGGCCTTCGTGTCAACGGCCTCACAGCTCAGACCCTGAAGGATGGCAAGCTTTTCTTGGGACCAAGTGTTGACAATGTCTGCAAATGTCCACTCCAGCTTTCTCCCTCTCCCCCATATTTATGGCCTGAAGATGCCTCCCCCCAACCCTGGAGATTCCTGCTACCCAGATTGGCTAAGCCTGCCTACTTGTCCAGTGGTATGCAACGAGCCAGTTCTCTAGTCAGCTCTGCAATGCCCCAGCTTCCAGGGCTGCACGCACTCCAGCTGGGATCCAGACCCCCCCAGCTTTCTGTGTCCTCTGTCTCTTTTCTTCATTCCACTCCAGCCACGCCTGTCCCTGGGGTCATGCATCCCTAACACAACTGGATCTCAACCTTGTAAAAGTCAAGAACAAAGTTACTTTAATTTCAGACACACTGCGAACAGGTTCCTGGCTTAAGCTGACTGAGCAAACTGAGGGTGGAGGGCAATGAGGGAAGCATGATGCTGGTACAAGACAGACAGACGGCAGTCTGTCAGGGAAAGGAGAAAAAGCTACCCTAGCCCAAGCTACCTGAAGCTTCTAGAATGTGGGGACAAAGAGCCCTGGGAGTCTGGAAGCCCAGCTGTGACTGTGCACAGCCCACATGCAGACTCTGTGCACAGTAAACCTGGAGCAGATTTTACTGAAGTGAACGTGGGAAGTGGGTGGAGCAGGACGCAAAAGACTGGATTCTGTTCTTGAGCACGCAAATTTGATTTATGAAGACATTACTAGTTCCCTGACTGTAAAAGGAAAAGCAAAGTTTGAAGAGGGCCCTCAGGACACGAGGGAGAACGAGGTTTCCCTGAACAGCTAGCCTCCCCCTCCTCAGGCAGCTCTCTCAGAAACACAGTCTTACAAGGAAAGGTCATGTTTGTCATCAGTGTTGACAAACACTGAGAAGGAGAACACCTATCTCTGTAAAACTGTCAAGAGGAAATGAAGAATGTTGCTGGTTTGTATCGTTTTCTTGTTCAAGAATGGCAGGATATAGAGCCCCTGTGTACCAGTCAGCCAAGTGAAAGTCTCCAAGGCCAGACACGCTAGAAACACACTGAGCCTCAAATGGATGGAACTAGAAAAAATCATCTAAGTGAGGTAACTCAGACCAATAAAGACAAACATGGTGTATACTCACTCATAAGTGGATATTAACTGTAAAATAAAAGATAACTATGCTACAATCCAGACCCAGAGAGACTAGGTAACAAGGAGAGTTCATGGGGGACACCCAGATCTTCCTGGGAAGGGGAAATAGAAGAGATTTTGTGAGTGGACTGAGGGTGGATGGGGATGGGCATAGGTTGGAGGGGTACAGAGGGGGAGAGTGCAGAGGTGGCCTGCTGCTGGTAGGCATTTCGGGGTTGGGCAGAAGCCTGGTTGCAGGGGAAGCTCCCAGGAATCTATGGGGGGGGGACACCCCAGTTTAGACTCCTAGCAATAGTGGATAAGTAGCTTGAACTGGCCATCTCTTGTGACCCAATTATCATTAGAGAGGTGATATCCAGTAACTAATGGAGGCAGAGGCAGAGACCAGCAGAGTTTGGGAATCCTGTGGAGGAGGAGGAGGAGAAAGGAGTGTAGGAACCAGAGAGGTCAAGGACACCACAGGAAGGCTCGCACAATCAACTAACCTGGGCTCATAGGAGCTCACAGAGACTGACTCAACAACCAGGAAGTCTGCATAGGACTGACCTAGGCCCTCCGCATGTTACAGTTGTGGGACTCCTAAGAGCGGGAACAGGGCTGTCTCTGGATCTTTTACTGGCTTGTGGGGCCTGACTTCTCATACTGGGTCACTTCACCCAGCCTTCATACATGGAGGGGGCTCAATCTTACTGTAAGTCGATATGCCATGTTTTATTGATACTCATAGAGAACTGCCCTTTCCTGAATGGAGATGGAAAAGAGGGGAATTGTAGGGTGGGGGGGAGAGGGACTGGGAGGGGAGGATTGGGGGTGCTGTGGCCAAGATATAGAATAAATAGATGAATTGAAAGAAAGGAAGAAGAACGGAAAGGGGAGAGAGAGAGAGAGAGAGATACTGAGCCTTAGTCCTGGCACATTTTCTGTGTACCTCTTCTTTGGATCTAAAGTCAGGCACATGAGACTTAACTTTTGCGCTTACTACACTGAATGAAAAAAGACTTGTGTCATGCCTGGCAGCATGGTTTGCTGCAGCCCCCTCCCCCCCACCCTGACTGCGGAGGAAACACAGGTAAAAACAGCGTGTCCCCTGGGAGCACAGCCTGACTGGCTCTCACCCTCCAAAGAATTGTGTCACTTCCCTCCAGCCCTGCCAGACCCATCCAAGGACGAGTTCCTCCTGTTTTTTCTCTTTAAAAAATTTAAAGATGTGTTTATTTTATATGAATATGTTTTCTGCTTGGACATACACAAGTGCACTGTGTGCATGACTGGTCACACGGTGGCCAGAGAAGGTGTTGGATGAGTGGCTGTGAACACCATGTAGGTGTTGGGAATTGAACTTGGGGCCTCAGCAAAAACAAGTGCTCTTTAACTGCTGAGTCATCTTTCTAGCTCCAAGATTTTCTTTCTTGAAAGTCATCTCTTCTTTTGGGTGCTCATCTGCTTACCTGTATCTTTCTTACTACATTTATATTTGTTATGATGACTTTTGGTTCTTACACCCTTCCAACTCAGCTGAAACATCCTAGCAGGTGTTATGAAAGTCCAATTAAGTCTCCATACCTTCTGGTACCTGCCATATTGTCCTATGTCATTTGGGGCACACAAAGTAGAGAATGAACATCTGTTGAGTGCCTATGACAAAGGAATATTCAGCACAACAGCAGAATTGTTAGCACTCATCAATAAGGCAGCTGGAGTCTGACAGCTTTAAGAGTCGAAGTGATGATGGTATCCTAGCTAGAACCTTGGCTTCTTCACTCCTGAACACTGGCCTCAGTTCTAACAATGCCGGCACAGGCACACAGTGCCGGCCGGCACGTGCCAGCTGCTGCTCCAAGCATTCTGCCTATACTAACTCTAATCCCTGTAACCTCATGAAGCAGTACTAGAAGGAAACTGAGGCACAGACCCTACAGTCATGCAGTAACTTCCCTCCTAATAACACAAGTAAAAGTGCTACTCCATGGTGGAGGCCTTGTTCAGTGGTGTGCAGCCTGGCTTCCATCCTCTCCACGGGTGGGAAAGCCAGCGAGCAACCACAGGGCGTCTATTAATGCTCCAAGTGCTACCTGCAGCTCACAGGCAGCTGCTCTTCCTCATGGTCCGCTCTCCACCTCACAGCTACAGCTGTGGCGACCGGAGTGAGAAATGTCCCCACAGGCTTTTGCACTGGAATCCTTGGTCCCCAGTGTAGCACGTGAGGAGACTGAAGGAAGTCTAGGTCAGGCACTGAGGGTGTACGGCCTGGTCCACTGTGTGCAGGTAAAATGTGGCTGGTCTGTTTCCATGCTCCTGCAGTCTTCCACTCCTCTGGAACTGTTGGCCAGAACAAGCCCTTTCTCCCTTCAGCTGCATTTGCTGGGGCACTGCCTCACAGCAACGGAAAGGAACTAAATACTCTATGAGCAGCTTCACTACCCGAACTGTCAAGTTTTAGTTATCTAACAAGACCAGCAAAAGCCTCTGGGCCCACTGTCTCACTGGCTGAGGCCAGGGCTTTTCAGCTAAGTACAGGGCTGCCGAAGCTAAGTAATAAGCTATTTTAAAAACAAATGTCTGGGCACAAAGCTCAGGTGCAGAGCACCTGGACTGGATACCTGACCCCCTGTGGTAATTTGAATAAAAATGCCAATTAGGTCCATTAGGAGGCACCTGTAGCAGGTGTGGCCTTGTTGGAGGAAGTGTATCACTGGGGGTGGTCTTTGAGGTTTTAGAGGCTCAGGTCAGGCCCAGTGGCTCCCTGTCTCTTCCTGCTGCCTGTGGATCCAGATGCAGAGCTCTCAGCTCCTCTCCAGCACCGTGTCTGCCTGTGTGCTGCCACGCTCCCTGCCATGATGGTAACGGACTAAACCTCTGAACTGTAAGCCAGCTCCAGTTAAATGCTTTCCTTTTTAAGAATTGTGTGGTCATGGTGTCTCTTCAAGCAACAGAAATTCTAACTGAAACAGTGTTGGTACAGGAACTGGGGTATTGCTGGAATAGGTCAGAGCATGTTCTTGTGGAATGTGGACTGTCACTTAATTAGAAAAGCAGCTGAATCCTTTTAAGTGGGACTTAACGGGCAATACTAGTAGTGTTCTGAGGCTGATCTGAACTGTGGGGGCCTGGCTCAAGAGATTTCAGAGGAGAAGAATGTTAGTATGTGGACTAGAGACTGTTCTTGTGATATTTTGGGGAAGAGCATGGCTGCTTTCTGCCCTGGCCAAAGAGTCTGCCTGCTAGTGAAGACCTCTGGATTACCAACCAGCTTTGGTAGAGAGCATCTCACAACAGCCTGCTATCAACTGTGTGGCATGGTTGTTAGTGGCCAGTCTTATGCAGATCTATAATGAAAAGGAGCAAGCTGAACAAGGGAATATACAAAATGCAGATAAAAAGTTTAAAGAAAAACCTGATGCTAAATGGAATAAAGGGAGTAGCGACCTGAGAACAAGACCCCACCCAGCTAAGCTTCCAATTTGTGAAAAGGAATGAAAGAAAAGTTTAGGACCTGATGTGGTGGCACACACCTTTAATCCCAGCATTCCAGAGGCAGAGGCAGAAAGATTTCAGAGTTTAAGGCCAGTCTGGTTACAGAGCAAGTTCCAGGACAGCCAAGTTTGGGCAGTGAATGTATAGAAGGCCGCTTATTTGTCTCCCAGCCGCACAATAATCACACAGAAACTGTATTATTTAAATTACTGATCGGCCACTCACCTAAGCGTATTAAGCTAGTTCTTGTATCTTTGGTTAACCCATTTCTATTATCTTATATTTTACCACGAGGTGTGGCCTACCAGTAGGCAAGGCTCCAGCTGACAGTTTGTATCTTTCCCCTCTAGCGGCTCCATGTTGGCTCCCTGACTCCACCTACTCTCTCTCTCTCTCCATATATATATATATATCTTCCAACCTGGCTATATTCTGTTAAGCCATTGGCTGAAAACAGCTTCTTTATTAACCAATAAAAGGAACACATATACAGAAGGACTTCCCACACTAAGTGAAGGAAACTATTGAAAACAGGAAGATGTATTTGAACAAGGGAGTCATGATCCAGTCCCAGCAGAACTTGGCAGCTTTGGCCAAGTGGTTCTGAGTTTACAGTCAAGGATACAAGAAACAGGCTATGGAATCTCCCTCCATGACTAAGGAAAGTAGCTGAGGCCAGGCATGTGTCAGGGTGTCCGTGAGTGGAGGCCCAGAGAGGCCATTGTGTGAAGCTGTGAAGGTGAAGCCTGGATTGCCTTGGAGACCCTAAGATGTCAGAGATGCTAGAATCTTGGGACACCTGCAGAGGAGAGCTGCTAACTAGGAGTGGAACCAGCCTAAGAGAAGTTGCAGTCAACAAAGCTGAAAAAAGTTGACATCAGACAAGGAGATGCAGAGTTTGGAGTTTACCCAAGTGGTTTTTTTTTTTAAATTTATTTATTTATTTATTTATTTATTATGTATACAATATTCTGTCTGTGTGTATGTCTGCAGGCCAGAAGAGGGCACCAGACCCTATTACAGATGGTTGTGAGCCACCATGTGGTTGCTGGGAATTGAACTCAGGACCTTTGGAAGAGTAGGCAATGCTCTTAACCTCTGAGCCATCTCTCCAGCCCCCTACCCAAGTGGTTTTTAGTCTTGCTTTGGTTAGTATTTTCTCAATATGTTCCCTTTCCTCTGTTTTTGAATGGTAGTGCATATACTGTGCCATTATATATGCAATCTGCTTTTTACAGGGGTTACAGTCAAGAGATTGCCATGAGTCTCCAAAGAGACTTTAGACTTTTAAACAGGGTTATTTAGTTTATGTTCTGTATTTATCCTTCACCTTGGTTTCCATTAACAAGATCACAGCCCAGGAGTTTAACTGCTTATGCCTTTACACAGAGATACAGAAAAAAAGTTTGTGTCACTAAACCAGCCCCAGAGAAAGAAATTTCTTCCAGCAGGCACCCCACTGGGGCTAGAAGCAAAGTCTCCAAAACATTTGTAGTGATATTTCATTTGTACTTTAAAATTATTAATCATGCTACAGAAATTCCTTTTAATACAATCAGCAAGATGCCCAATACAAATCAAGCACTTTCGCCTTTCTCCCACTGCCTGCGCTAGTTACTATGGTTACCAGAACGCCGCCATGTTCCCAGCCACCAAGGAAGAAATGCTCAAAAAGTACAACAGCACTGCTGCACTTTTCTTTACAATGATTAATCACAAACTTCTAGCTTAATTAGTCACACTTAAGAAATGTAGTTAGTGCATGAAAATCTCTATGTGGGATTCCCCTCTGTATGCCACAAATATGTTTTATTACCATTGGTTAATAAAGAAGCTACTTTGGATGTAGTTGGCGCACACTGGCGTGCCATTTTGTAATTGGAGACTGCTTGTTCATTTCCCAGCCACTCAGATGTGAATAAAAGCACAGAAACTGTATTAATTACAACAGTTTGACCAATAGCTTAGGCATATTTCTAGCTAACACTTACATCTTAAATTAACCCATTTCTATTAATTTGCATATCGCCACGAGACTGTGGCCTAAGTAAGGTTTTGACTGGTGGCTTTCTCCTTTGACAGCTGCATGGAGTCTTTCTGACTCCATATACTCTATATATCTCTTCCAGCCAGGCTATATGCTTTATGAGAAGGAAAATTTATAATCACCACGTGCAAATGCTGGTGCTGTGCTTATTGTTGCTAAACCACACTGAAAGCCCCTCCACCTTTTCATTAGAAAAGGAAGATAAAGAAAGCTTGTTGCATAATGTTTAAAAAAAAGTTCTTAGCAAGACGGCAGTTGAGTGGGAGACTGTCTCCAAGGCTCTCACAGTGAACAGCTATTCCTAAGAATGGCTAAGAGTGCTAAGGAAATCAGTGCATTAGTTTTGAAACAGCTAATTATAGTCAAGACTTATTTCTTTCAAGCTTTGTGGGGAAAAAACCCCAAAAACCACAAATCAAGACTAGTAGGTAAAACCCAAAAGCAGTACACAAGGCACCAAAACATACTACCACAAAGACTGTAAGAGAAGCAGGAAACACAACAACACTGAAAACCAGTTGTAAAACAGCTAGACTCAGATCCTATGTAGTGATAGTAACCTTGCACGTAAATGCATTAAATCCTCTAATTAAAAGACAATGATTAAATTTGAGCAGAACCCCAAATCTCTACCAATTTTTTTTTTTAACAAAAAACTAAGTTCAACTGTTTGGGCACATGTAAATTGAAAATAAAAGAGTGGTATACAACATCCCATGAAAACAGCATCTAAAGCAGTGGGAGCCTCGTAGGCAGAATTTGCTACAACCAAAGCAGTACAAATAAATATGGCGATAAATAAATACAACGATGGGAGATTTGGTCCAGCAAGAGGAATTAACAGTCTGAATACACATGCACTCCACATTGGAGCTTCCTGACATCAAAGGCAAATATCAGGAGGCCTTGTGGAGATAAAATTTCAACCTTAGTTGACAACTTTAGCACTCCACTGTCAGCGACAGACAGGTCACTAGTGTCTGGGTCTCAACCCAGAGGAAAGAAAGCAAGAATGTCAAAGAGGTAGCTGCATGCCCGTCTTTACTGTAGCTATTCAGTAATGTGAACCACTTAACTGCACAGCTGCTGCTGATGACAATGTGCTGTGTACTCAAAACAGAAAGCCATTATAAGACATCCTGACCATCCTGACACGGATGGACCGAGGAGCACGTTTTGTGAAATAAACCAGAAACTGAGAGAGAAGCACCACTGAACACGTGCCTAAGCATGCACGCACGCATGCACGCAGGCACACATGCACACCTGCGTGAAATCTAAAGTTTGGTCTTAAAGTTCAGGTGTGGTGGTGAGCACCAGTAGGTCCCAGCCACTCCAGAGACTATGGTATGGTAGGACACATGAGACCACAATTCGGAAAAACAGGCAGACTTCATAACAAAAAGACAGAAAGAAAAACAAAACAAAGGTTACTGCTCTTGAAGAGGACTGGATTTCAGTTCAGAGCACCTACTGGGGTAGCTCACAACCACCTCTAACTCCAGCTCAAGGGATCCGCACTCCCTTCTGGCCCCCATGGGCACTTGCAGTAAACACATTACTAAAAATAAAATGACTTTTTACAATGTTGGTTCTGTGGTCAGTGACGTGAGGGTGGAAGGGTTCTTGGAAAGTGGAGGGCGCTAAGACATCATGAGAGGAGCCAGAGTTTGCTGGTTTCACTGGAGCTGGCCCATGGAGAGAAAGGAAAAGGAGAACTGGTCAGCAGGAAGACTCACTCAGTGGTAAAGAAAGGACTTGCCAAATTTTTCTTTCTTTTTTTGCAGACTATGTTTATGATAATTTTTCAAAAAGCAATTGTAGTGGCATTTAAATTATATTTTAATAAACAAAGACTTCCTAAAGATCTGAGAGTCCCTCTAGTCGCCTCACAGACCAGGTTATACACTTTAATCCCAGCAGCCACACTAGTTGCCATAGAAATCGAGTGGTGCGTGCCTTTGATCCTAGTGATGCACACCTTTAATCCCAGCCCTAGAAAGGAAGATAAGACTCGGGGAGGGGGAGGGATGGACACGGGGGGGGGGTGGGGGGAGGTCAACTCTCAGATGCAGTCTCCTTCTGAGATTCCAGGACGCAGGGTCACCATTTCAGACTGAGATCGAGGTAAGAGTCAGTGACTGGCAGTTTTGCTTTTTGGATCTTCAATTTCTGACCATGAGTTTTTATTAATTGTGCTTTAAGCAATCACTGAACGAACAGTCATCTAAAACGACTTTTTTTCCTAAAGTATGAAAAACGGCATTAGTGTTACAGTTTTGAAGTCTTCATGAGCCTTCTTTCCAGCCCATATTGTGTTACCACCATCTTCAGAGCAGGGGCTCTCAAGCTTGGCTGAAAGTTATTAGAAATACTGATCCTGGTGCTAATTATGTTTACCCTAGAACAAGTTCCAAATAATTCAAAGTCATATTTGTTTTCTCCCTCTCTCTCCTTATTCTGTCACAAAAGGACTAATGGGGATGAGCTAGCTTTGCAAAGGTTAGACTTGACATTTCACAACACTTCATGACTCACCCTGAACAGGAGCCGACCTCTCTGTATTTTCTGTAACTTCCCAGTTTCAGTTCTGAAACTTCAGGGACACCTTACTTTCCTATGAACTTTCCCCGTATTCTCTTGACAGCTGTGGACTGACTATCAGACCAAACGAGTTAGCCATTAGAGTAAAATAATGGTGCAGCTGTTCTTACTGCTCTCAATGCCCAAGGGGTGGGGTGTCAGGTCTGTTTCAGAGGCTTCCATGCAGTGGCCATCACCAGGCAACATACTCTAAAACCCAGCAAGAAAACAAATACCTGCTTGCCAAATACTGCCAGCTGTACTTCCTTCACCCTCCAGTTATGATGGCCACGCTGAGCATGTACCTATGCAGAGACCACCGAGGAGGAGCCGGCCCCTCAGTCACTGCTGGGGGCAGTGCTTCTCCACTTCAGCTCCACAGCGGACTGTTTCAGTGCTATGCTTCCTCCCGCTCAGATTTCATGGGTCTCAACTGGCACCAGGATCAGTATTTCTAACAACTTTCAGCTAAGTTTGAGAGCCCCTGCTCTGAAGCTGGTAACACGATATGGGCTGGAGAGAAGGCACAAGAGTCAAGACAGCTGTGGTGCTTCAATAAGAATGACCCTCAAGAATCTAAAACAGTTGAAATACACTTAAGGAAATGCTCAACATCCTTAGCCATCAGAGAAATGCAAATCAAATGTAAGATTCCATCTTACTCCTATAAGAATGGCCAAGATCAAAAACACTGATGACAACTTATGCTGGAGAGGATGTGGGGTAAAGGAACACTTCTGCATTGCTCATGGAAGTGCAAATTGGTACAGCCCCTTTGGACATCAGTATGGCAATTTCTCAGAAAGTTAGGAAACAACCTTCCTCAAGATCCAGCAATATCACTTTTGGGTATATATTCAAAGGATGCTCAATCATGCCACAGGGACATGTGCTCAACTATGTTTATAGCAGCATTGTTTGTCATAGCCAGAACCTGTAAACAACCTAAATGGCCCTTGACCAAAGAATGGGTAAGAAAAACGTGGTACATTTACACAATGGATTACTACACAGCAGAAAAAAATAACAGCTTGAATTTTGCAGGCAAATGGATGGATCTAGAAAACATCATATTGAGTGAGGTAACCCAGACCCAGAAAGACAATTATCATATGTACTCATTCATAAGTGGCTTTTAGATATAAAGCAAAGAAAAACCAGCCTACAGTTCACAATCCCAGAGAACCTAGACAACAAAGAAGACCCTAAGAGAGACATACATGGATCTAATCTACATGGGAAGTAGATAGAAAAAGACAAGATCTCCTGAGTAAATTGGGAGCATGGAGACCATGGGAGAGGTAGGGAGTAGAGAGAAATGTAAAGCTCAATAAAATCAATTAAAAAATTTAAAAAATTAAGAAAGACATTGCACTTAAAAAGAAAAAGAGAATGACTCTCAAAGGCTCATATATTTAAATGCTTAGTCATTAGGGAGTGGCACTATTTAAGAAGGACTAGGAGGCGTGGCCTTGATGGAAGAAGTGTGTCATTGGGGTTGGCCTTGGAGGTTTTGAAAGCTAGCTCACACCTGGCTCTGCATGCGTGTGTGTATGTGTGTGTGTGTCTGCTCCACACCATACCTGCCTACTGCTATGCTCTCTGCCATGATCATAATGGACTAAGCCTCTGACACTGTAAGCAAGCCCCCAATAAATGGTTTCTTTTACACGAGCTGCCTCAGTGTCTGAAGAGCAATAAAGTGGTGACTGAGACAAGAGCTTACTGTTCTTTGAGATGACCTAAGTTCAGTTCCTAAATCCCACACTGGGTAGCTCCAGAGAATGTGACTCCCTTTCTGGTCTCCATGGATAACTGCAGTCATGTGTGCAGTCACATAGACACATAAGTAAGTAAAGACTGCAGCAAGTTGTGAAGTTTATGTTAAAGCTAGAGAGTGATGGGTAATCTAACTGTCAGATAATCTCCAGGACTCACAGGGCACAGACCCACATGAACCCTTTCCAGTAAGTAGCTCACTGAGAAAGTGGAAACTGCCACTGCCCACTCACCTCTGCCTCTCCCAGATAATGGAGTACAATAAGAGGAGTCTCTTCCCTCTCTAGCCAATTCTTTCTCCTTCTCACACACAGCTCTGCCTCGTGGGCCTCTCTAGTCTGTTGTGAACTCCCAGTGTTCAACTTTAAGTTCTCCCTTTGAAATGATCTCCAAATGCGGGAGTGAAGTGCCTGAGCACTGACCCAAACAATAAGACATCTGAGCTCAGAGCACCAGCCCGCACCCAGCTCCCACCCTCTATATCTGACCAATCAGTAGAAAACCTGTGCAGGCTCCCCACCACCGCCCTGGCCCACAGCATTTGCACTCACTCAACAGGTTCCTAACCATGAACCTTGCTGCTTGAGATGTCAATCAAATCATGTGATTGCCCACCTTTGAGCTTTTCCATGGCTTCTGGCTGCATTATAATCAATTTCAAACTTCAGGGAGACCTCAGCAACTCTCTGGGACAGTGAGTTGCTCCCTTAGGACAGCCTCAGCACCAGCCTTTCCCACCTTCTTACAGATGAGCACAGCAGAGATGCTGTCCTGCCAAGAAGCTGCTGGGTGTCCAGCATCACCTGTGGGGGCCTTACTCAGAATGTTGTGCAGTAGGAACATAGCCTGATCCTGGGAATAAGCAAGATTCAAGGCTGATTCTACACAGAATCTAATCATGGCAACACCCATAAACCCAAGAGTTCTGTGCTCTCTGACTGCACCTTCGGGACTCCTGGGACAATTCTTCCATGTACGACACTTGGTTATTGCTTACTGTTCCAACAGAAATTCGTGTCAGGTCCTGCGCTGGGCCCTGGGACGTGGTGGTGGCTGAAATCAGCACTGCCCCTTGAGGCACTGACTTTATAGTTGGAGTAACAGGGAGAAAGCATCATGAACATAGAATAGTAAAGCACTGGGTCCCCGGAGTCTGTGATATCGAGGGGTGAGGCCTGAGCACTCAGTGTTCTGCACTCTGGTGGGTGAACAACAGGCGCACAAAGGCAGAAACAGGAGGGTCAATGTAAGGCCCTGAGGAGGGGTCCGGGAGAGACTGGCGGAGGAAGAATACAACTATCTGAGTTCTTGCTTTGTCCATGCTAAGTGCCACCTCACCTAGCCTGTGAGGCCTGTGCTGCCTCATGAGAAGAGAGCCTCAGAGAGACTACACATCACCAATGTCCTACCAACAACAAAGTGACTCTTTTCAAAAATTTTCTCTGAAAGACAATATGAAACAGATACTGTGTGTAGACACTAAAACTAGTGGGGACAGCAAGCAGTCAGAGCAATTTCCCAGAGTCCTCAGGCCGGTCTCAGATGCCTGACACAGCATATTAGCTGTTTTGTTTGGGTTTTTTCCTTTCCTTCTTTTCCCCCCTTCTCTGCCTTCCCTCTCTCCCCTTTCTGTTCAATGCAAAGGTCATAAACTGCATTATCTAATAAGTGTTGAGGGGGGGATGCGTGATCTGAAGATACCCTATGAAAAACTTTTCAACAAGAGAAAAATGACACAACAAAAGAACTGCCCACACTACCCCAGCGAGCAGCTCTGCTTCTGCTCCGTAACAGGAAGCCTCACACAATAACCGGGTTCTACAGCACTCTTGTCCGTCAGGCTTGACTGTGTAGCCCACTCTGGCCTGTACTATTTTTTTTTCTTTTTGCTCTGAATAAATTGTGCTTCCTTTGTAAAAAGAAACAACAGCTCCCACCCCTGCAAAAAAAGAAAAAAAAATGAAAGAAAGATAAGCAATTTTGTAAGATGCAGTGAATAGCTAACACCGTTCCTTGAGGTATTTATTTTGTGTGGGCCACAATGAGTGAGCAAATGTGTTAGGAGTGCAGGGCCATAAGGGTCTGAGCTCCCGTTCCTCAAACACTATGTCCATGAATTGTGACTGGAAAAAAACTGAGCCCCAAACAGAGCATCTTTAAAATCGTGCGTATACTCATGGTGTACCACAGCTTTGACCTGCTGTGCAATGACTGAATTATGCCCCAACTTACACATTTTTTTTTTATAATGAGACCTCACAATCTATTCTTTTAGCAACTTTCAAGTATGAACCATTGTTATTGGGCTGGTAAGATGGCTCAGCTGGTAAAGGCGCTTGCTTGCCAAGCCTGACACCCTGAGTTCCATCCCCAGGACCCTCATGATGGATAGAGAGAACATTCTCCTATAAGAATGCCCTCTGACCTCCAACACAACCTGTGGACACACACACAAACTAAAATACCTCAAGTAATGATGTTAGCTATTTACCATGCCTTATAAAATTTCCACATGAGCCATGAATTACAACAGGAAAAGGGTGGGGGAGGCACAGATAACCCAGCTACAACAAAAAAGAAACCCACTTACAAAAAGCTTAAAGTGTCGATGTGTATAGTAATTCTGGTGGATTCAAATGTGCCAGGTGCAACTCAGGCCCCTAATTACGACTGCAGTGCACTGCAGACAGCCATGGAGAGGGAAGCTGGGCAGCTGCATCGTTCTTGCTGCGGCGCCTGAGAGCACAGTGGGCTAGACTCCCCGACAGATGCTATAGAAGAAAGAGCCCTCACTTTGTGAGAGAAAGATCCTGAGAAGTTAACAGAGTTGCCAAAACCTGCTGCTGGCCTCCTAGGTTCTGAAAGCTAACATGGAAGTATTTTCTCCCTAGTTTCTGTGCACAGCGGCACAATGGAAGCACAGACACCCCCCCCCCCCCATCCTCCCACGTATCCCCCCTAACCCTGCCAATACTCCTTGGAGGAAGAGGCTCACTCCTGCCTCAGAGTACCTGCAATAGGGAGCCTGTGTTAGTTAGTTGCTTCTGCCCAGAAGGTTCTCTTCTCTGGTCTGGATAGGACTGGCTCTCTCCTGTCTTCTAATCTCAGCTTAAATCAGTCCACTCACTGTACAGGTCTACGCACACTGAGGAACCTGAAGCAGACCTTGTGGCCAGTCTCCACCATATTGCCTAGTTATGATTTTTGTTTTGTTTTGTTTTTTGTTTTTTTCGAGACAGAGTTTCTCTGTAGCTTTGAGGCCTGTCCTGGAACTAGCTCTGTAGACCAGGCTGGCCTCGAACTCAGAGATCCGCCTGCCTCTGCCTCCTGAGTGCTGGGATTAAAGGTGTGCGCCACCACTGCCCGGGTCTGTTCATGACAAAACCATCTGCAGTTCATTACTTCCTTACACTCCCTTGCCTCCCTGGATGGAACACTCATGACAGCAAACTCAGATCTGTTTCATTTACTAAATGCCTTGTGCCTGAAACAGCACCAAGCCAAGTGGGTGACCCAAATATCCATCTGGCTCAGCAAGTGGGCATACAGTGTACAATTATTCCACTCCACAATCTGTGAGGGAAATCTATGGACATCACACATTACTGCAATCTTAAATGCAAGCACACAACATGAATGTGATTAACAGGCTGAGTCTGAACTGGCTTTTCACGCCAGTTAGGGAACTCTTTCCCACACCGAATCTTGCTATAATTCCTTCCTCCCCTTACAGTCCCGCTGTTTTGCTTTTTTAAAAAAATCATTTCAGTTATAATTGTGTGTGTGCACGTGTGTATGTGTGCATGTGCACAGGCGCATATGAGTGCAGGTGCCTGCTGAGGCCAAAGGCATTGTATTCCCTGGACTTGGTGTACAGGTGATTGAGTCACCTGATGTGGGTGCTAGGAACTGAACTCCAGGTCTCCCTTGAGACGAGCAACAAAAGCTCTTAACTGCTAAGCCATCATCTATAAACATAACAAAATAATAAACAAAAATAATACAGATGGAGGGTGACAAAGGAAGATATCAGAGGTAAACCATTGGCCTTCACACTACACACAGGCAAACGGTGAAAACACCTGTGTGTGTGCACACGCGTGCGCACAGACACACACACACACACACAAGTTTTCCTTCCCCCTAAAATAAGCCAACAGGAAAAGACAGCCACATAACAACCTAATAACATATATGTAAAACACTCAATTCCCCATGGTAATTACTACTACAGTTGTTGATAATAATTTATCACCCAGTTGATAAACACTAATAGAGTTGGGGCATCTTTTTAGTTCTTTTCTCCCCCATGGAAAGTTTCCTGTGATTTTGCTACATATGCTGGAATTCAGCACAGTCATCACTACAATCAGAACAGAAGCTTAGCTGTGCTTCCCCCAGACATCAGCAGGAGAGGCAGCACTAATGAGATCAAAGCACAAAAGTGTGAGGCTGACCCACAGGATGCCCTTCATGGTCAGGTGTGGGTGGTGTACGTCTCTAATCCCAGTCCCACAAGGCAGAGGCAGAACAGTGAACTTGAGAAAAACCCAAGCTATGTTGCATGACATGGTTAAATAAAGTAATAAATAACAACAACACAACAACACAACTCAGCTGAGAAGGTGTCTCAGACTGGCCTGATTAATGACTCTTAGCAGTGCCCTCCCTGGGCAGGTGGTCCTGGGCTATATCAGAAAGCAAGCTGAGCAAGCCACGAGAAACAAGATACTAAAGAGCATCCCCCATGGGCTCTGCTCCAGGTCTTCAGCCTGAGTCCCTGCCCTGAGTGATGGAGTGTGACCTGAGAGCTGGAAATGAAACAAACTGTTTTCTCCCCATGTCGTTTTTGGCCACGGAATTTTATCACAGCAACTGAAAGCAAGCTAGAACAGGGTTCTCGCATATTCCAGGCTGCCCTGAAGTCCCTATGTAGCTGAGGATAGCCTCGAACTCCTAGTCTTCCTGCATACACCTCTCAAGGGCTAGGACTACAGGTCCTAGCTTCCCATATGTTTTTAGTCCCCACACCTTTGCTAGACTAACAGCCACATCAAGTGAACATGACCTGCTAATGCCTGTAACGGGCAATCCTTTGCACAGGCTCCAGGGACTCGCCTGAGAGGAGCTTGTGGCTAAGGCAGGTCCTGTACCAGCTTGAATGCACTCCCTGGCTAGCAGGCTACAGCCTAGACGGAAGGAATGCCTGAATCTTGAAAGCTTACCTGTCACATTAGCACGGGAGGTGAGCAGAGGCACAGAGTCATTTCCACTTGGAGAGCCTGTAAATAAAGAGAGTAAAGTATATTCAAGATTCAACTTGGGACACAGCATGAGCCCTTTGCCTTTCAGTGAACGGGTTAGGACTCCGAGGAGTGTGCACACCGAAGCCAACTGTTTGTCTTTGTGTGAGAGGTCAGAGATGCTTCATCATGGAAAGACAGCATGGCAGGCCTGGGCCCTGAGGAAGAGTGCGGAATGCGTCCCTTACAGATGCCACCAAGACGATGAACAGTCCATTGTACATAGTTCTCTCTGCTGCCTGCAGGGGGCGGGGTGAGGGTCTTGCATTTTGAAAGAACTGTGAGCTTGAAGAAAATGAGAGGCCATTTATTGCGTGTGTGCCCATCAGACACATAGTCCATGCCTAGCCAGATACTGTGAGTCTGTGAGCCTGGGGGCAGTAGGCAGATGAAGGGGCGAGGCACTCACAGCTGGGGAGCGGCAAGGCCTGAGGATGGCAGAGGGATGAGAGGTGGGGAGGTAGTATCTATCACAGGAAGTTCTGCTTGTAACACTGTTGCTAAGAAGAATACTGGAGCTGTCTGTGAGTTTGAGGCTGCATTGTTAGGTCTTTCTCAGAGAACACAGGAGCCTCCGTAACAAACCCTTGCACAGTGCTCACCATGTGCCACCCTCTGGTGATGTCAGCTCTGCCCTGGGTAGTGTGGACCATCCCGCAAAGGCTCTCTTTGTTTATGGGTGCCTCCAGTCTTCTCACCACTAGCACCCCTCCTTTCCACTCAGTGCAGAGATGACATTTGTAGGCCTCTCATTCTTCAGGGAAGATCTCAGTAGGACTTAATTTTTAAGCTCGTACCTTAAGATTTGTGGAGCAGGGGAAGAGAATCCTGTGCTCCAGGTAAGCAGCATTTTAGTGGTTTACTTTGGAACTCATGTAAAGACTACGACCCATGAGGAAAGAGAGCTCAGGTAATGCCATTATTGTTCCTGTCACACAGGGACCAGCCCTATTGGGGTCACTCCCAAAGGAAAGAGACACAAAGGCTTATTTATGTTTCTGACACAACCCACTCCCAACAAACTACCTCACTCAAAACAGATGTCCAGAGCAAACCAAAGAAACACAAAGAAAACCCAGCAACAACAACTTTGAAATATTTACCAACTGTTAAATGTATTTCTTATGCAAATACCTTCCTCTGGATGGGACTATCACCCAGTGAGAGGAGGAACTCAGACAGATCCTGATCAATTCAGATACACTGGGCAGGTATCAAGCAGTGGCCACAATAGTGCTTATGGAGGGAGGTGCCCTTCACCTCAGCCTCCTGGGAATTCTAAGGCAGGAGCACTGCTCTGCAGTGTGACAGGGACTGAGGCTCAGCTCCTTAGTCTGGATGTAGATCAGGCTGATTAATTCCAAAGCCTGCGCAGATCTGTGTCTCTCCTCTCCATTATCTTCCTGGTGTTACATCACTAGCTGCTCCTTCCTCAACCAAGCCATCCTCTGGTTCCTCCCTCTTCTGGGTTCATGGTACAAACTATTAGCGAGTGATCGGTCCCACTGCCCAAGACTCCGTAACAAAGATGGACCTCCGTCTGGACTGCCGCACTCCTGACACAGCATTTCGTGGCAAAATATTGGACTGTTTGAACAGACATTTCCATGCTTTTGGTTATAAGTTATTTCATTCCCCTAAGGTTGTTGAAAGTGTATTTGTCACTTGCCATAAAAAATACTAAGAGGCTCCCATGCTGCCTCCTGAGTGCTGGGATTAGTGTGCACCACACCCATCATCATCATCATCTCGATAAATTATTATTATTTTAGTTTTTTGAGACAGAGATGCTCTATATAGTCCTGGCCATCTTGGTACTCACTATGCAGAACCAGACGGACTGGAACTCCACAGAAATCAACCTGTTTTTGTTTCTGGAGTGCTGGGATTAAAGATGTGTGCCACCATGCAAGGCAGAATAATACTTGAAAACTAGAAGTCCAATGACATTGTGTTCTGTCTTCCACAACATTCTGGACAGCACTGTGGAATGAAAGCTAACATCATGTGGTGATGGAATGGCTGAGCCTGGGTTCTGATCTGAAGGCAAACATACATTACTGGTTTTACTGTAAATAAGATAGCTTCCCTGGAAGTCTCAGACTTCCCAGCTATAAAATGGAGAGGGTATAGAAGGATGCTAAGGGGATTTACAGATCTCAATTTAGCATCGTGGTGGCAGTGGGGAACATGACAGAGAATGTACCTAGCAAATATCAGCCATGTTTCAGTACGGCTACAAAAAATCACCTTGTATTGTAATGCTGCTTATACTAATTACACACGGCATGCAAAGACTAGAACAGGAACTTGGCTTTGTTTTTGATTTGTTTTTATAATTTTTAGAGATAAGGTCTCTCTTTGTAGCTCAGGCTGGCCTTAAACTCAATTTTCCTGCCTTGCTCATTTCTTTGAAGTGCAGGAACTACCAGAGGGCCTGGTCCTGTTGGCTACTCACTTTTAGCACAGTTTACAGTGACACCGTCTTAGAACTGAACTCACTGCTTCTACTAGTTCAAGACACGAGGGCATTAGAGCATTTCAAGTTTTCCAAATACCACTAACCTCTCTACTGAGACATTCATAAACAGAGCATAGTGAGAAAGTCGAACAACAAAAATGTGTTTTGAGAGCAAAAGCTAGAAAAAGGGCACTCACTTTCCTCTGATCAGTACCACATGAGAGGAAACAGATTTATTTGTACACACAAAGCAGGCAGTTAGAAAAAATGAAGGCCTCCTTCCATAAACATTAGCATAATATTTGATGTAAGACAGAGCACCGACCAATTTTACTATTCGTTCTTTCCTTAACCCATCTCAGAATTAGGTCTGCATCTCCGGTTTCTCATAGATACAGATCAAAAGAGCAAACTTCAAATTTTAGCGATTGAGGTGATGAAACCCTGTAAGGCCCGGATTTGGGAAGCTGAGTTAGAAGGCCAGCAGTTCAAGGTTATCTTCAGCCACATAGGGAGTTCAAAGCCAGCTAGGACTGCGGTGTTACTAGACGCCACCACAACAAAACAGAATGAAATTCAGCACAACAAACAAGGCTGCTTAATTCACCCTATTATTCCAGCAAAAGCAGGCGTTGGGCTCAAACCACCTGCTTAAGTAAACTGACTGGTTATCTTTCCATAGATGAGACCAAAAGAAACACACAACAGATGGACAGAACTGAAAACCACAAAGACTGCAGCTACTTATTCTAACTTAGCGACTAGACCATAGAGACTGGACTCTAGTAGGTGATGAGGGAAAACAGAATTCTCACAAACTCAGAGTTCTTCCCAAAGTGTCTAAAAGGTCAAGGTCCCGAAGGGAAACAAAATTCCCTACACAGAAGGCTGACATCATTTTGTTATGGCTTTCATGACGTGGGCTCCAGACAACAGAGACCTGGAGGTTGCTGCACAGGTGGCTTGCAGCCCTAGAGGCCTCGGTCTGGAATGAGCCTCACCTGCGCGGGGGACCAAGGGGCGCACACACGAGGCTCCCACCCAGCCGCACCGGCCCTGGAAGCCAACTTGTAGCGTCTGGGGGACCTCCAGCTGGAAGCCGTGTGGGTATTAAAAGCCAGATTTGTTTCTGTAGCAGTCAGTGAACAGATTTCAATCCACAGGTCTTTCTACCAGCCACACAACTCCAGGGAAAGGCTGAGAAGCAGCTTGAGACCTCGGCAGGGGGGCCATCCCAGGGAAACTCAACAGGTTACCCGCACGGCGCGGGCCTGCCGCCCCCAAGCACGGAAGAGCCAGAGTCTCGAAGGGCAGGTGGCCCCGGGGATCTGGGAAACCCGCCCCAGCCTCAGTTCCCCTACGCCCGCGGAGCCAACCGCAGAGGCCGGGAACTTTCCACGCGGACGCCGGACGTGGAGACGCAGGCCGCCCCAGCGCGCTTCCTCCCGGCCGGCGGACTCACCCTGAGGGTCCGCACCGACCGCCGCGGCCCCCGGCAGCGCCAGCACCTGCAGCGCGCCCAGCAGCAGCAGCAGCAGCGTGGCCCGCGCGCACAGCGCCATTGTTCCCAGGGCCCCTGAGCGCCCGCAGCAACCGCACCGCGCCCAAAGCTACCCTGAGCGCACGCGACCGCTCCGCGTCCCCTTCCGCCGCGTACCGCTCCCCGGCAGCCGCCGCCGGTCCCCCCCAATGACCAAATAGGGCGCGGGCCCGGTTGGGGCGGGACCAGGGCGTGGTCCACAGGGGGCGGGGCCGGGGAAAAAGCGGCCGAATCAGAAGGGGCGTGGCTCTTCGAACCGAATGAGGCCGAGCCAAGAAGGGGCGGGGCGCTCGGAGGCGGGCGAGGGCGTGGCCTGCCAGGCGGGGAGTGGGCGGGGCTGGATGCTGGGACGGGGCGCCCTTCTCAGCCGCTGGCCGCCACTGGTCTTTCCCGACATCAGGAAGACAGGCTTTGTATAGGAGTTTTCGGGCGGGAATCGGAGCGCGTGCGGCGAGTCGCAGTCTGGATGGCTGCAGAGGAAGCCCCTTAGAGAAGTGTAGAAAGGTCAGATTCTTTGAACTACGTAGGAAGTTCAAAAGTAAACATCACGATCTTCAGACTTCAGTTGCGTCTCCTTTTTTTCGACGTATGTGCAGAAATAACTCGTAGAGTGGGTGGTGCGGCTCACAGAACTGTTGGAAACTTTGCACCTACAACCTAGGCCCCTCTCTGCATGGAGTCCGCCGACCTGGCTCAGGACAGCTTGTTGTAATCTACTTTTTCGGCAAAAATCCCTCTTAAGCCAATGCTCCCAAAGACTGTATTTTGATTCCTCCCAGAACTGTAAAATGATATATGACTGGTGCAGACTCCTCAACTAATGTCGAAGACAACGAGGGCATTGTAGCTGTCTCATGCCTGATCCAGGGCACTTTGAAGATAAGTTAAAAACCTTGTTATGAGAAATACTTTTGACCATTAGCAAAGCTTATCAGTTATAGATTGTAGCGCACCACGCCTGTCTGCTCTCTATGCGCTATCTTATAGTTCGTGAGCCCGGCAAGGGACTCGAGATTGAAACACACAAAGACACACAGACAGAGACACGGGTCATCCTTGAAACAGGAATGTCCCAAGAATGCCCCCTTTATTGTGCTCAGGGGCAGCTTATAGGGATAGCCACGCCCCAGCCAAACCCACCAGAAATCACTCCCCTGCCATCAGGAACTCCTGAGGGTCTCGTGCTCAGAGCTGCTGCAGGCTGTCTCAGAGCAGAGGAAAACAAGTTGTTTACAAGAAATTCAGGATCTGGGGGTTCACTGCTCCCAAGAATAGATGTGTCCTGATCATGGATGAACTAGCTTGATCTGCTCTTCATTTACAAGACTTACACCCGAGGTTGCAATCAGCCAACCTGAAAATACCGGCATCTGCCACAGGCTTAAAAAAAAAATAGTTCGAGACCAGCCTGGTCTACAAAGTGAGTTCCAGGACAGCCAGAGCTGTAACAGAGAAACCCTGTCTCGAACAAACAAACAAAACAGTTCTATGTTTAGGATTTGGTGGTTCTGTTATTGAAGAATCTGGCCTTGGGAATAGCGAGTGCTTCCGGACGTGGACTAGGAAGGAATGTCCCCACACCCACCATGAAAAGGTGAAATTCAGTGCCCAGAGTGATGACACACAGGGGTGGGGCACTGGGGAGTTCAGGAGAGCATATTGTGGGGAGGGGGAGAAGGGAGAGTGGAAGGAGAGAGAGAGAGAGAAGAGAAGGGGAGGGAAGGAGGAGGAGAACATGAGGGAACAGGATGGTTGAGATGAGGGAACGACAGAGAGGGAGAGCAAGGAAAGAGATAGCTTGATTGTGGGAGCCATTATGGGCTAGTGTGAAACCTGGCCCCAGGGAAATTCTCAGGAATCCTCAAGAATGACCCTAAGCAATAGTGGAGAAGGTACCTGAACTGACCTTCCCCTGTAATCAGATTGATGAGTACCTTAATTGTCATCATAGAACCTTCATCCGGCAACTGATGGAAATAGATGCAGAGATCCACAGCTGAGCACTGGGCTGAGCTTCTGGAGACTAGTTCAAGAGAGGAGGGAGCAATAATATGAGCAAAGGGTTCAAGATCGTAATGGGGCAATCCATAGAAACAGCTGACCTGAGCTAGTGGGAGCTCACTGACTCTGGACTGACAGTGAGGGAACTTGCATAGACCAAACTAGGCCCTCTGAATGTGGGTGATAGATGTGTGGTTGGGGCAGTCTTTGTGGCCACTGGCAGTGGGACCAGGATTTATTCCTAGTGCGTGAACTGGGTTTTTGGAACTCATTCATTTTGGAGGGATATCTTGCTCAGCCTAAAAATAGAGGAGAGGGCCTTGGTCCCACCTCAAAATGATGTGTCAGACTTTGTTGACTCCCTGTGGGAGCCTTACCCTTTCTGAGGAGTGAATGGGGGTAAGGTGGGGAGGTGGGGGGAGAGGGAAGAGGGGAGGGAGTGGGAACTGGGATAGGTATGTAAAACGAGAAAAGATCATTAAAAAATAAATGAATTAATAAAAAACAATGAAATTAGTGCCTCATGAAAGTGGCCTGAGGAAATTTTCACACACCCTCACCCACCCATTACCCCCATTCCTGCTACTATGAAGAAACAGTAAAACAGTCTATGATACCAAGGATGCTGAACAGACACCAAATCAGTAGTGTAAGTTCCAAGTCCCGGTCTCTGGCCTCCATCTTTGGAGGCCCTGTCCCTGTGCCCACCAAGCCTTGACCCCTCCCCGGAGGAGAGTTGTAATGAGCATGGAAACAGGTCCTTCTGAATAAGTAAAAAAAGAGAAATCTGTAGTGTAGGTAAAGTAGGAAAGCTATAGTATAAGGATAAGTATAATATTGAAATTATAGGATAAGTATAATTTAGAAAATAGAAAATTAAGTAAGAAAACTGTGAAGTAGAAAATTATTAAGGAGGAATATTAAGAGAACATTTTGCCTACTTGGAAGCTGCCACCCCCATCTGGCCCGCTAGATGGGAGGACTGCAGCCAGTAACCTTGGAAATGACAGTAATCTTGCCACACAAGAAGGATCCCACCCTTCTGTGCCCAGTCGATACTGATAACCTAGGACATCTGGCTATCAGAAGGATCGAACGGGAGACAGGTTCAAACAGGGATAAAAAGAGAGACAGAAGCAGAGCAGTTATCTCACTATCACGATGGCCCTGACATGCTACTGAGCCTTGTACTGAGATCCTCCAAACGCCTGCCTCCTGAAAGGAGAACATCGAATGACTGCCTTCGAGAGCAGACAGAATACTTTGCCTCCCAAGAGCAGACTGAATGTCTTATCCCCTGAGAGCAGACCATCGCCAGACCACACAGACTAACTGGTCAAGAGTTGAGCTTCGCTGTCAAATCCCAGTGCGGTGGGGCATCCAGCCTGAAGAAATCCAAAAGTCCTTTTTAGGGCTGAAGAATATCAGGTTGTATGATGCTATTTAATGCGTGTATGAAATGTTAAGAGATGAGAATAGATGCATTAATACGTATGTTTGGTGTGTGAAATGTTAAGAGATATTTTATGGATAATTGGTAAAGATTAGGAAATATTAATTGATAAGTTGTATTAAGAAGTATTGTATAGATAATTGATAAGCCGAATGGAGGTTAGGAATTGGTTTTATGTATTAGGATTAGTAGGATTAATAATTGTGATATTGAATTGTTTATGTGTTGTCTATTAAATGCGTGCTAAGACTGTGAACCCCCTTAATGCATTGGATATAGAAACTATTAATAAAGAATCATTATAAAGACAATTCTCTTGCTTGGTCTGGTTACCCATCACTCTCTGGGGAGAACGGCACTGAGTCCTCATAGCACTACTCGTAAAAAAAAAAAAACCTTGAGCTGAAACCCAACAGCTTGCAACAAGAGTCAAGACAGCATTAAACCTGGATATTTTTTTAATTTGGCTTGTTGTGATTAGGCTTGATTCAGTCCAGGATCTCAGCCCAAAGGATGGTGCCACCCTTCAGGATGGGTCTGCCCTCCTTGAGACTCTCAGGAAACACCTTCAGAAGACATGCCTAGAGGTGTACCTCCTAAGGGGGCCTAAGTCCAGTTGGCAATGAAGACTAGCCATCATACTTGCCTAAAAATTCACCATGATCAGTTTTATTTAAAAAGATGCTGGGTTTTGGGTCTGCATGCCTGTAATCACAGCACTCAGGAGGTGTAGATGTTAAAAGCTACCCTTGGCTATGTAGTTTGGGGCTAACCTGCCTACATGAGAGGTAGATAATGGAGTAGATGCTAGAGAAGGACCCATCTGATCTGCATCATAGCTGTGGTGATTTTTTTATTGTGCTATCACAAATAAAAGCTTGCCTGAGGATCAGAGTTTGGAGCAAGCCACTAGTTAGCAATAGAGGCCAGGCAGTGGTGGCATACACTTTAATCCCAGCAAAGGCAGATGGATCTCTGTGAGTTCAAGGCCACCCTGGGATCCACAAGATTGATCCAGTCTCAAAGAGAAACAGAGTTAGGTACTGGTGGATAACACCTTTAATCCCAATACTTGGGAGGTGGAGACAGGAAGGGATATGGCTGGGCAGAGAGAGGAGTATAGGGAAGGAGGAGACGGGAGCTCAGAGCATTCAGTTTGAGGACTTGTAGAGAAAGGATACCCCATTCGGTCTGAAGACTTCATAGAGGTAAGAACTAGTGATTGGATGTTCTGCTTCTCTGATCTTTCAAAGCTTTCACCCCCTAATATCTGACTCTGGGTTTTAATTATTAAGACCAATTAGAAATTATGCTACACATAGCTATGAGCCAATATGACCTTTTGATAAATTAATATTTGCATGATGAAAGAATCAGAGTCCATCTGGCTTTGAGAGTGTGATGACTATAAATTATGCAAAGCTGTGGAAAGATTTAGCAAAGACTGTAAATTGACCTGTGCCTATTTCCATGTCTCTGCCACATGCCTGTCAGCTTCCATGTTAGCAGGACTGACAGCCACAATAAACTCTGAGTCTTACAATGAAAGCCCAGTTCCCCATTTCTTCCCTCTGCACTCCAGAATCCCTGCTTTCCTTACTCCTTCTCCCCTCATCTTTAGTTCAGTCTTCTTCAGAGTCAAAATTGCAGCCAATGTGGATATAGCTAATTAATCAAAAAGAATTGCATACTTTTGTGCTCAACATTGTATAAGCTTCTAGAGGGACAGGAATAAAAGGGGAAATAAGACGAGCTAAAAACAAAGGCAAAAAAAATAAGCAAGTAATAAAAGCTTACACAGTTGTACTTCCCACTTCTAATATGGAGATCAGAAAAGGATTCTGGGAGTTGCACACAGTGGTGCTGACTGCAGTTTCAGGGCAATGCAGGCAGATGCAAGAATAGGGCTGCAAACCTGAAGCCAGTTTGATCATAAGTCCCAGGTCAGCCAGGGATACTTAACAAGACCCTGTTTCAAAAACATAAAAATGAATAAGTTTTTTTTAAAAAAAAGGTCTGAGTAGATTGAAGTTCTACAGGGATGATTTTTTCTTCCTTCCTTCCTTCCTTCCTTCCTTCCTTCCTTCCTTCCTTCCTTCCTTCCTTCCTTCCTTTCTCTGAGACAGGGTTTCTCTGTGTTACAGCCCTGGCTGTCCTGGAACTCACTCTGTAGACCAGGCTGGCCTCATAGAGATCCACCTGCCTCTGCCTCTGCCTCCTGAGTGCTGGGATTAAAGGTGTGTGCCACCACCACCCAGCTAAGGAATGACTTCTTAAAAAGGGAGGACTGTGGGGTGTTTTAGGGGATCTTAGCTCCACTAACCCACCACTTCTTAGAAGAAGCAAGAAAGCAAAGGGATCAAGGAAAATGGAAGGGCTCTGTAGGGCTCAGCAGTTGGCACACCCTGAAGATGTGGCTGGGACCCTGGATCCAACACTGGCAGGCACAGGCAACTGTAGTGAGTGTTTGCAGTTGGGTCACTGTCTCCGTGTTACATGATTATACAGTCCAGGATCCAAGTCCAGGGAACTGTCCCACCCAGAATTAAGATGGGCCTCTCTGGGGCTGGAGAGATTGGTGGTTAAGGGCACTGGCTGCCCCTCGAGAGGACATGGGTTCACTTTCTATCACTTATATGCCGGTACAACAACTGTCTGTAACTCCAGTCCCAGGGGATCTGATGCCTCAGGGAACATCAGGCCTGCAGATGGTGCACAGACATACATGCAGACAAAGTACCCACATACATAAAGTACATATTTAAAATAAATGGGACTTCTCACCACAATTTATCATCTCCCACAGGCGTGCCCCAGGTCAATCTCCTAGTGTTTTTAGATTGTCACCTTAACATGGACACTAACCACAATATTTAGATGCTGGATTTGATCTCTGGCACTAGAACAGAAAAAAAAAATGTGGTGAATCCGTCTGAATGCCTAGAACACACTGCCTGGAAGGTCACTGTGGGTGTTTTCAGTGTGTGTTCCAGTCAAAATGAAGTTGTCTTAGCAGAGGAAGAGACTTCCAAAATTTGGGTGGTTGTGGGAAAAGCCCCAGGGACTTTCTGCTGTTAAGTCCCTAGCTACCACCTCTTTCTCCTCTATGCAGGAGGTAAAAGGGACCAGCTCAGTTCTCTATCTTGCTTGTTTCTATCTGGTTTGTCCTTAGGGATTCTTGTTTCTTCAGCTCCACATGTGGAGTCAATCATTGTGTCAGTGAGGGCAGACAGAGAGGTGGCTTCATGCTGCCTGCACTTTCCCTGGCGGCCTATGTTACCTCATCCCAGGCCAAACTAGGATTTGCAGCTTTGATATAAAAAGAATTTCAGATCTAGTGAGTGAGATGAAGAAAGCTGGGATTTCATGGGAGTTCGGAGAAGGAGGGGACTTGGAAGAAGAGCGTGGGCACAGCTCCTCATGGAGACTCAGAATGGATTGTCTCAGCATCTCCTAAGCCACATCTCTAAAGGTTGCTAAGAAACTCTTTTGATGTGGGAGTCCCCTCTGTACGCTGTGAATATTATTGGTTAATAAAGAAATTGCTTTGGGCCTATAGCAGAGCTATAGAAGAATAGAGGTAGGTGGGGAAAACTAAACTGAATGCTGGGAGAAAGGAGGCAGAGTCAGGGGGAAGCCATGGAGCTGCTGCCAAAGACAAATGTGCTGAAACTTTGCTGGTGGGCCAGGACCTCTTGATGATACACAAATAAATTGAGATGGGTTAAATTAAGATGTAAGAGTTAGCAAATAAGAAGCTAGAGTTGATGGGCCAAGCAGTGATTTAAATAATATAGTTTCTGTGTGATTATTTCAGGAGACTGGGAAACAAACAAGTGGCCTCCTACAACATCCTTTCCCCATTTTGTCTCTTTTAAAACATTTTATTATTCTTTGTTTACTTATGTGTGTATGTGGTATATGTATTTCTTTTCTTTCTTTCTTTCTTTTTTTTTTTTGGTTTTTCGCGACAAGGTTTCTCTGTAGTTTTAGAGCCTGTCCTGGAACTAGCTCTTGTAGAGCAGGCTGGCCTCAAACTCACAGAGATCCGCCTGCTTCTGCCTCCCAAGTACTGGGATTAAAGGCATGTGCCACCACTGCCAGGTCTGGTATATGTATTTCTATGTGGACACATAGAATGAGCATGCCGCAACTCAAGTGTGGAGGTCAGAGATAGAGAACTTGTGGGAGTCATTTCTTTCCTCCTACCATGTGGGTCCTGGAGATGATCAGGTTAGCAGCAAGAGTCTTTGCTCTCTGAGTTGTATTGCCAGGCCCCTTTTATATCTCTTTTGATAAGTGAACTAAATGAGGTGGCTCCAGAGATGCCTGAGGTGGAATTACAATCTGACAAGGTGAAACCATGGTCCACTAGTGTTGCATAAATGTTCAGAAGGTGTCCTTTCTCCATGAGTGCAGTGTCGTGGGAATCTACTAGAGAACTTGAATACAGGTTTAATTCAACAGGAACTCTTTATACTTTGGTGTTTGGGATCCCACTGTAGCCCCAAGCCTTCTCAGGGTGAGCTTTTAAACACAAAAATCATGTCCTGAGTTGACGTATCAGTTAACAAGAACAGTTAGCCAAAGTGGAACTACAGAAGCCAAAAAGCAAGCTTAGAACATTTAGAGACTTTCCCAGAGCTATGGACTTTGATGGCTTAGGCCTTTGTTTATTTTTGGCTGTTGGTGCTGTCTACGTGCTGAGTTTTGTAGCCTGATTGGCACTTTCAGCATGGAGTCAGTTGTGAGGTCTGGGGGCCTGGAATAGGAGTTTCTGGTGAGAGAGTCTTGGGGACTGCAGTGGAATAGAGGATGGAGAAGACCTTGGGCAGTCGTTAGCTGTGCTGGAGTTCTCTGTCCCTAAGAAGCTCTTCTTGGTTTCCTAGGTCAGGGCCTATTTTTCCTTCCCATGTCCCGTATTCTTTTTTCCTGCCCCAATCTTCATTACAGAAATGCTTTTCACAGGCAGGGTTTCAGAAACAAATGTTTCAGATGACAGAAGGAGATGAAATAGCTACTGTGAAGTCTGTAAAAGAGGAAATGAAGCTGCCAGAGGCTTCATTCCTGCTCGGTATCTCATGTTCTTGTCTGGGCCACAAGCACTGAGCAGGGCTCACTGTTTGTTCCATCAACAGAAGTTTGAGCAGCTGCAAATAACCCCACACGCATGCTAAAAATAACAGCCACAATGTGTAGGAGAAGTGTTGGACACTTCAGATCAAATGGTTAGGGACTTCTGCTGCAGGAGACTGACTCCTTGAAAGGACTACAGTGTGCCAACTGTGTGGAGAGACATGGAGCAACAGCCGAGTAAGGACAGCAAGGCTCTTAGGTCTTGGGAATTTTCACATGAGGAATTGAACGATTTAGAAAAATAATATGGGGGCTGGGAGAGTGGCTCAGTGGTTGGTGCCTAGTCAGCACTGGTGAAGCTGATGGACCCAGATCTAGCCCTGCAAACAGTTAAAAAGAGGTAGGGCACCAGGCAGTGGTGGCACACACCTTTAGTCAGGAGACTGAGGCAGGCAGAACTCTATGAATTCAAGGTCAGCCTGGTTCACAGAGCAAGTTTCAGGACAGCCAAGGTACACAGAGAAACCCTGTATCAGAAAATAAACAAAAAAATGTATGGCAAGTGATTCAAGAATTGGTAAGTGAAGCTATGACTTGTTATTATTTAGTTTTATTTCATTTCATTCTTCTTAAAACAAAACAAAAACTACAGGGTCTGGCTCGATAGTAGGTGGTTTGGTCTGTCTGTGTAGCTCAGGCTGGCCCCAGACCCACGCAACCCTTCTGCTCATGCACCACCACGTCCACCTGTGGGGTGACTAAGAGGTGGACCTCTAAGTTTCCTCATTGTTGTGACAAAAGTGCTGACAGAAGCAACTTCACGAAGGAAGGATTCATGGCTCGGAGCTTGAGGATGCCATCATCACGGTGTGGAAGTCACACGACATCACAGCAGAGAGCAGAGGCAGAGGAATGTGGGCATACAGCATGTATTCAGTCTGGTACCCAAGCTCGTGGAATGGTGAAACCCAGATTCAGAGTGGGCCTTCCCTCTCTGGAAACACCCTCACACACACGCCAAGAGAAGTGGTTCCACTTGCTTCTAAGTAAAGTCAACTGGACGGTGAAAACGAATCTTCACAGGAGGATGTGTGGGGGTTTGGACTAGAAGAGAAGTAGAGAAAATGGCAGAAATGTGTTTAGGGTATGTATTAAAAGTAAGTTCAATTTTGGATATGGTGGCTGAGGAAGAGAAATTAAGTAGGCCTCTTTGTGCTTGGCATCCCAATGTTAACTTCAGACCCCATATCCTAAAATAGCCACACTTTTGAAATCCTGTCTTACAGTCCTTTTGATATTTCTGGATCTGTTATAAAGCCCCAGTAAGTGCACGTGGACACACTTCTGCAATCCTGTCTTATGGTTCTGGCATTTCTGGATCTGTTATAAAGCCCCCATTAAGAGTGCCTGCAGAGATGTGCAGTATTATCCTGGGGGGACATTGAGGTTGCGTGCCTAGACTTATTAATAAATTAACTTAGAACTGGACTCAGGAGAAAGCTTTAAGAATAATTTTCTTAGGGTCTGAGAGAAAAACTACAGGGTGGGCAAGCTTTGAAGTTCAGCAGTTTTCAGGGGCGATGGGGACCAAGAGGGAGAGCCCCACCATTAGGCAAGCAGGCAGGGGCTGGAGGGGGCTCTGGCTAAGAGCATGCACTGTTCTTGCAGAGAGGGCCCAGTTTTGCTAGTTCCTGCATGGAGCAGCCTACACTTGCCTGTGACACCAACTCTAGATGTTTCTAGCCTCCACAGGCACCAGCATCCGTGCACACACACACATAATTAAAAGCCATAAAAAATAAGAAAGGCAGTTTCATAGTGGACGAAAAGTATCTGCATGGCAGAGGGGAAGGAGGCTTCAGAGAAAAGTGAGAAAGTCCAGAGTGTCTGGAAAGTATGCCAAGACTTTGTCAGGATCTGAAAGAAAAGGAGGCAGAAACAGGGAAAAAGGGAAAGTCACATTTTTCTGAGTAACCCTCAAAAGTAGACAGACCATAGTCACTATATGATGGAAGCCGCAGTGCTGTGTGCCAGTGTTACATAGGAGAGAGGTTTCTGGGAAGGCTATGAACACTATCTCATTAAGGGGATAATTATTCCTCCCCATCCCCTTAGCATGGTTTTATTTGAATCAGTCTTCCTGAGGAATACTTTTCTGGCCAAGGGATTGGCGGAACTTAGATAGATTAACTCTTTTTTTCCTGTTTTTGCATTTATTCATTTTTAAAAATTGTTTTTATTGAGCTATATATTTTTCTCTACTCCTATCCCTTCCTGTCCCCTCCCCTTCTACCCTCTCCCATGGTCCCAATGCTCCCAATTTACTCAGGAGATCTTGTCTTTTTCTACTTCCCATGTAGATTAGACCCACTCTTAATGGAGTAAAAAATAATATGTAATATTCTCACCTTGGAGCCGATCACATGTGATGTCTCCTTCCAAGGCCAGAGGTAGCTTCCACTTATTTGATCAGGAAATAGTGTTCCCTGAGTGCAAATCAGCAGGTCCCTGATATCCCTTGTGAGGTGCTACTGTCCTGTGTTATCTCCAAAGCTACTGTAACAGCAGCACCTGCTGAGATGCAATCGTTATTCACATCTTCATGCATCAAGGGAGAGAGATGGCATAGTAGCTGTTCCCCAGTCTACTGTGAGCGAGCAATGCAATGTGGATATTGTTTGAACTGAGAGAAGAGAAAAATAAGAAACAGTGAGAAAAAGGAGGCTTGGTTTGGAGGGTTGTAGTAGTGAACCAGGCTTTAGAGGCCACTTTTGCTGAAAAGCGCAGACTCCTCAGGCCCACAAAGGTATCAAGCAGGATGGAGGTCTGGCATCTCCGCTCTGACTCTGGATCTGTCTTTTTGATCTTGTTCATAGGCCTGCTTAACTCTGCACGGGCATGTGAACCACTCAAGTCCTTCTAACCTTTCCCGTTCAGGGCTGAAAACACAAACCTAAAGCCATTGTCCTGAATCTGCAGACCCTTGGATTCCAGGGAGAGCAAAGAACAGATCCTTTTTCAAGTGAGGACAATAATCCACAAGATCAGAGGTCACAATCTTGTAAGGGGTCAGATTATCCCCTTGGATAGTAACAGTGGCTAACAAATTGGCAGTTTATTGGATTCTTTAGCAGATGGCAGCTCAGACAAGGAGGAGGTGATGATGGATGGAACCACATCTTCAGTATTAATATTCAAACCTTTCTCCCTCTATTTAAACCTGCAGCTCATGTCAGTATGCTGAAGACAGACTTGGGGCCGCTGTTTCTCTGTTCTTCCCATTGTGGCCACACTGGTCACAGGTTCTTTCCACTTTTCACTATTAGTTACCTTTTTAATTGGCTTTACTGGAAAGGAGTGGCAGAATCTAGCCTGGTGAGATTCCTGGAACCCAAACTTTTCCCTTAAAAAGTTTGCGACACTATTAGAAATAGTGTCACAAACAAGCCAGAAAAGTAGACATGTTTGTGTTTCTTTCTTTCTTTAATAAATGATTTATTGATTTTTTAAATGTGCATTGGTGTTTTGCCTGCATTTATGTCTGTGTGAGGGTGTCAGTTCCCCTGGAACTGGAGTTACAGGCAGGTATTAGCTGCCATGTGGGTGCTGGGAATTGAACCCAGATCCTCTGGAAGAGCAGCCAGTGATCTTCACCACTAGCTATCTCTCCAGCCCCTTGTGTGTTTATGTGTTCATTGTGTAATTATGCCAGAACTCATTGAATTGCAATACATTCATAAGCTATGTCCATTTCACTGACTGCAAATTGCCAAGCAGTCCTGCCTTCTGTTGAGAGCTGGTGTGGTGGTTTGAATAGGAATGGCCCCAGAGGCCCCACATGTTTGCACTCTCAATCCGCAGTTGATGATCTGTCAGAGAAGAATTAGGAGGCCTTATTGGAATAGTTGTGACCTTGGAGGAGGAGGTGTGTCACTCACTGAGAATGGGCTTTGAGGTTTCTAAAGCCCATTCTAGACCCAGCCTCCCCCTCTTCCTCCCCACTCCCTCACTTTACTGCCCTGTCCTCTCTGCCTGTGGACCAGGATGTAAAGATCTCAGATACTGATCCAATCCTGTTTTCATGCTGCTGTGCTCTCCACCATGAAGATGATGGACTAAGCCCCTGAAGCTGTAAGCCAGCCTCCGATTAAATGCTTCCTTTTTTAAGAGTTGCCTTGCTCATGGTGTCTCTTCACAGAAACAGAATAGTGGGCTAAGACAGTTGGTAAGGGCAGATACAGGTTTTTTGTTTATTCCAATCTTAATTACTAACACTAGCTCTCAGATCACACATTATATACCGTAGAGTGTGTTTATTACATATAATCTTAGTTTCTTTTCCATTTGCTATAAGATACCCTGACAAAAGTCACTTAAGGGAGAAAGGGTTTAGTACGGCCCACATTCAAAAGTAAAGTCTTCCATGAAGGTGAAGTCAAGGTCAGTAACTTGAAGCAGTTGGTAACAGACACTCACTACCAGGAAGCAGAGAGAAGAATGCAGGCTGTGGCTTTATTAGTGGTCTTTGTTTCTGTAGTAGTCCAGGACTGTAGCTAGTGCACAGCACAGCACAGCACAGCACCACAGAGTGGGTGGGGCTTCTGGCCTCGGTCAGTGTGCCCCAACACACCTGCCTGCATCCTGGAGTATTGAACTCAGCCTGGTGCCAAGTGTCTTTACCCTCTGAGCTGCCTCCCAGACCGCAAATTACTTTTAAAGATTTATTTTTACTTATGTGTATGTGTACGCCAGGTGTGTGCAGATGTCTGTAGAGGCCAGAAGAGGATGCCAGATATCCTGGGGTGGGGTTACAGGTAGTTGTGAGCCACTGATATGGGAGCTGGGAACTAGAGTCCTCTAGAAGAGTGGTAAGTGTTCTTAACTGCTGAGCCATCTCTTGAGTCTCCCAGATGACTTTTAAGTTGTTTTTGATTTCTGGACAAAGTTTCTTTACTTTCTTTTTTAAAATAAATTATTTATTCAGAGTATGTGAGTGTGTATGTATATTGTACACATATGAATGCATAGGTGTGAAGGTCAGAAGAGGACTTTGCAGAGTTAGTTCTGCCCATTTGTAACCAACTGTAGGTGCTGGGTTACAAATGTGTGCAGGTTCTGGGGGTGGAGCTCAGGATAGCGGACCTGCACAGCTCGTGTTTTGAATCACTTAAGCTGTCTGTCTGACCCTCAATCAAGTGTCTTGAAAACCAAAGCAGACCTGAGACCCAGCCCCCCAGATTGTGACAAGATAGGAGAACTATCTTGAAATTCTTTGCTGAGTACTTAAGTCTGTGCTTGTTCCTGTTTGTCAACTTGACAAAAACTAGAATCAGCAGGAAAGAGGACTCTGAAACAGAAAAACCGTCTCCATTGGATTGACCTCTAGCCACATTCTGGGGGGAGGGTCTGGCTGACTCCCGACCAGCGGAAAAAACAGCCAGACTCAGGATTCTTCTCAGATCACGCTTTATTGGAGAGCCCTTGGTTGAGGTGGGAGGCGAGAGAGCGCGAGGTCTAAAATGGCGGCTGCTTATATAGGGAGATATGATGCAACTCACGCCTTGATTGGCTGCTATGTACCCGCTGGCACCAGAGTCCTCGGGATTGGTTAGGGACACCTAGGTTATTGCGCATGCGGGAAGCGCCTGGACGCTCAGTCCGGAAGCATTGCCAAATATGGAATTGTTTACCTCCAAACTGCGAGGATGCAAGCGTCATCTTGTAATGGCGTTTGTGCCTAAGGCTCCCTGCAGGAGGGGGCATTTTCTTGATTAGCAACTGACTACTTGGTAGGACCTAACCCACTGTGGGTGGTGCCTAGGCAGGTGGGTCTGGCCTGGACAAGGAAGCAGACTGAAGGATGGAGAGATGGCTCAGCTGTTAAGGAACAGGCTGAACAGGCTCACAACCAAGAAGAAAGCAAGCCAGTGAGCAGTATCCATCCACAGTCTCTGCTTCGGCTCCTGCCTCCAGGTTCCTGCTCAGAGTTCTTCCCTGGCTTCTTCTTTACAGGCTGTAATGCTGTCCTCAACAGAAAGCAAGCTAGGACACCACAGAAGCATGGAAGAAGAAACAGGACAGAAGCATAAGCAGCCTGCCCTTGAAGCTCTCACGTCCAGATAGACAGGGAGTCACACACAGCACCCCAGGGGATCGCCCAAGACAAGGGCTCTAAGTAGACAGGCAGAAGAGTTAAACGTGTCTGTGTTCTTTTCTAGGACTTGTCTTTGGCATCAAGGCGAATGAAACGGAGAGGACGAGGAGGCCCTGGCTACCCTCAGGTTGAGAAGAAGGGTTTTATTGTAGATAAGGGGGAGAGTACAGCCAGAAGCATCTGGGAGAGTCCAGACTGAACCAGTCCCTGAGAGGAGAGAGCAGAGCAGAGGAGAGGAGAGAGCAAAGAAAGGAGAGGGGCCTGAGAACAAGCAAGGGAGCAGAAAGGGTAACTGGCAGTTTATATAGGGAAGAGAAGCCCCTGGGCTGGAGACATTTAGGTAGGGGGTGGGTGGGAAGAACTGAGGGAAAGCTATAGGTACTGAGTGAATAGTTGGGTGTGGTGACTCATGCCTGTCATCTCAGCACTTGGGGGTGGGGCAGGAGAATCAGAAGTTTAAATCCAGTTTAGCTGCACTGTGAGAGACAAAGTTACATCTTAAATTTTAATTACTGCCTCTTAGAGATCCAGGAGCTCTGTTCCACAAGCTCCTTGTCCAAGGACAGACAGTCCCTGAAATGCTGGAGGCTACTGTTTATGGGTTTTTTATTTCCCTAAAGAACTTTGTTTGACCCACACCTGCTGTACTTGATCACAGTGAGCAAGAGGTGGATGGGCAGGGACTGGTTGGACCTGATGGGAAACAAGGTGAACTGTGGGTTTTGTCTTTTTAAGCCTCTGCAAGCCTGCAACTCAGGGCCATTTCCCTGGGAACCTGAGTATGGACCTGGCCAGAATACAAATAACCTGGCCAATATTTAATTAAAGCTTGCTTTAAATTGTGGTAGTGTTCTTATTCTTGACTGGCGGGATTAACAACATGAGGCCCTGTCTCAAGAAATCAACTGTTAAACAACAAAAATAAAAAAGACTTTTTTACACACATTGCTGATGTGGATGTGAAATGACATCATCATTATGGGAATTGGTTTGGTTGTTAAGAACATAATTATCATGTTGCCCAATAATTCCTGTGTTCTCTCTGTGTAAGGCTACCCCAGTCTCTGCTTGTGTTCTCTCTCTGTGTAAGGCTACCCCAGCCTCTGCCTGTGCTAAGCACCTGATGAAATGAGGTTTTGCTATCTCTCTGTCACTTCTATCTGCTACCTGCTATTTGTTTTTTGCTTTTGCTTGCTACATACTTAATCAACTGGATGTTCAGTTATTGTAGATCCTTCTAGACTGTACAGGACAATGTTACAAGAGCTTGGAGTGTTCAAATATAACAGGTTAAGAGCCATGAAAATTTTTGGGAATAGAGCTATTGATGATGGTCAAACACTTTGTGACTATAATTAATTCCATTGAATTAAACTTAAAATTGACTAAAATGTCAAAATATAATTTCTAACATACTTAAAAACAATAAATTGAACAGGCTTAGTTGGGTATTAAAATATTCTCAAATACCATGGATGAAGGGGGACTGAACATTGTGAGGAAGAAAGTGATCAGAAAGACACTGTGCACGCATCTGTTTCCCAGATACATCTGGGCTATAACACCAACATGTCGTCCACGTCCAGTGTGAGATCCAGAAGTACTCCATGTAGACAGCACGGGCCGGGATCAGTGCACTCTTTCCGGGCTACAGTCAGTCTCCAGGAGCACCTTTAAGGATTAAGAAGCAGAGCTCTACATGGGACCAGACTCAGGATCTCCTGTGAGAGGGTCTTCTTCGTCAGAGAGGAAGCCACGCTTCACAACTGAATAAGCATAGTGCCCACAGTGAAAAATAAGTGCGACACACCTGAGCACAGAATAAGGAAGTGGAAGGAACAGCTGCCCCTCAGGAGACATGCACTCACACACACTTGGACACCCGACACCTTCCCTTCACAGCTGAGCCCGTCTGTACTCACTCTTTCTTTCTTTTCTTTCTTTCTTTCTTTCTTTCTTTCTTTCTTTCTTTCTTTCTTTCTTTCTTTCTTTCTTTCTTTCTTTTCCTTCTGCGATAGGTCTCAGAACTGCCTACATAGCTGAGGAAATCCTCCCACCTCCATCTCAAGTGCTGGGATTACAAGCATGAGCCACCATTCTTGGCTTCAATTCCCTTTTGTGTGCGTTTTCAGGTGGGCGTTGTACAAACTGACATACATCCCCAGACCATGTGTCTGTTTTGACATGGTTTTAACTGTAGTGTTTTTGTGATATCATATGCCTATAACCTTAGCACATGGAAGGCTGAGATAGAGGGATAAGTAGTTCAAGACCAGTTTGAGCTACTTAGTAAGTCTGAGGCCACTCTGGGCTTCATGAGATCCTGTCTAAACAAAACAAGACAAAAAATATTTTTGTTTAGGAGACTAAGAATGTGAAAGGGGACCCAGTGTCCTGTTGACTGAAGGCCTAATGGGATGCATGGAAACTGGTCCAGGTCTTGCAGGATGTGGTAGTGTTCCTAGTCAAACTCTGTGAAGATCCAATGGTATGTTACATGTGACTTTGCAGTGTTCACCAAGAGAGCAGTTAGGATATTGAAAAACTAGTTAGAATATTAGCTCAGAAATCCAAATGTTTTGAAATATTGAAAGATTAAATGTTAATGGGACTTTGGCACAAGGTTTTGTGTTTTTTTCTTTTCCTTATGCAGTATTAGGGATGGAAGTCTGAGCTTCACACTGCCATGTTGGTGTTCGACCACCAAGCTATATCCCACCCAGCCCTCTTTTCACGCTTTCTACCAGAGACAGACTGTTACTGTGTAGCTTGGCTGTCCTGGAACTCACTCTGTAGACCTGGTCGCCTTAGACTCACAGAGATCCTCCTGCCTCTGCCTCCTTAGCTGGGATTAAAGGTGTACACCAGCATACCCAGCATCTTTTTACTTTTTGAAAATTTGGTATTGTATGTTTATTCTTTGAGAATTTTATACATATGCACAAGGTCTCTCAATCATATCCATTCCCTACCCTCCAATTCCTCCTAAATTCCCCTCATGTCCTCCTCCCAACTTCTTCATTTTTTTTAATAACCCACTGAGTCCAATTAATGCTGCCCATACATGCATTTGGTGGATCATGGGCAACTCTCAAGGACCACACCTCTAAGATAAACTGATTCCCCCGCCCTTACCAGCTGTTGATTGACTTCCTCTCTGCTTCCTCATTAATTTCTGGAAGTTGTGTTTGAATTTGTGAGCCCTGTTTAGGACCATGATCAGGTAACTTGTTTCTGAAAGCCCTACTCCTGGCTTCTCAATCATTTTAATGAGCCAACCTACCCTGCCCCCACAGTTCCTTTCTTACCTCATCTGCAGCATGAAAATAACTGCTGCCACACAGGGCACCAGGGTCCTGAGAGTTCTGTGTAACTGGTGTGGACACGCGTGAATACCACACAGGGCACCAGGGTCCTGAGAGTGCTGTGTAACTGGTGTGGACACGCGTGAATACCACACAGGGCACCAGGGTCCTGAGAGTGCTGTGTAACTGGTGTGGACACTCGTGAGTACCACACAGGGCACCAGGGTCCTGAGAGTGCTGTGTAACTGGTGTGGACACGCGTGAATACCACACAGGGCACCAGGGTCCTGAGAGTGCTGTGTAACTGGTGTGGACACGCGTGAATACCACACAGGGCACCAGGGTCCTGAGAGTGCTGTGTAACTGGTGTGGACACATGTGTATAGTCCTGCAAGCCTGATGTCCTGAGGATGTTCAGAGATCCTTCATGTGTGCAGTTACTGAAGACCTCTGCCATCTTCTGCACTCTGTAAATATTTATAGCTACTTTAATTTTTTCATTCCAAGAACTATTAAATGAGTGTTAAAATTTAAGTATGATATAGAAATATGCAAAATTTAAATTTAAAAAGTGCTTTGTTTTTCCTCATCAGGGTTAGCATTTAGGTGATGTGGGATTCCCTCTGTATGCTGCGAATACCTTTGGTTAATAAAGAATCTGTTTTGGTCAGTGGCTTAGTAGAACAGAGGTAGGTGGGGAAAACTAAACTGAATGCTGGGAAAAAGAAGGTGGAGTCAGAAGAGAAGCCATGGAGCTGCCGCCAGAGACAGACACATTGAAACCTTGCCAGTAGGCCATGAGCTTTGTGGTAAAATATTAAATAATGGAAATGGGTTAATTCTAGATGTAAGAGCTAGCTAGCAATACACTTAAGTATTTGGCCAAACAATGATTTAATTAATACAGTTTCTGTGTGGTGATTTCGGGAGTTTGGGCAGCTGGGAAACAAACAAGCGGCCTCCTACAACATATGAGTGGTTTTCTTTGCCTACCTTTCTGCTCTATGTCCCTGTGTGCACAGTCTTGTAGGTACTAGAACCTACACATGCTTGTGCCTGTTAGCCCAAGGCCCCAGGTCAACCCCAGAACGCCCCTCTAAATGATTGTGAATACAGAATCATAGGACACATGTCTTCTTTCCCAATATAGAAATTATCTGCCCTTACTGCCTGGCAAACTCTAAAAACAGAATATCTTGGGCTGGAGAAATGGCTCAGTGGCTAAGAGCACTGGCTTCTCTTCCAAAGGGCCTAGGATCTATTCTCAGCACCCACAAGGTAGCTTACAAGTGTCTGTAACTCGAGTTCCAGGGGACCCGATGCCCTCTTCTGGCCTCTGTGGGCACTATACACATGTGCACAGACATACATGGAGAAAAATGCCTCTACAGATAAAATATTTAAAAATAAGAGTATCCTTTACTTATTCTTTGACAATTTCACACATGTAAACTGTGCATCTTGATCATATGTACTACAACTCGCCAGGAACCCAGCTCTTCAAGGTCTCCTCTCCAATCACATACTCTCCCTTTTGGGTCAATAACCTGCTGAATCTAGTTAGTGCTGCGTGTTAGAATGCTGATGGATTTTGTTGACTTGACCTTGGACAGGTAACCCTAGCTACCATGTAGTGATCACGTCATATGACAAAGACAAAATTTCACAGCACCCTCTCCATCTTCTGCCTCTTACGTTCTTTCTATCACTCATCTGAGATGGTCTCTGAACCTTGGGGCGAGGTGGGCTGGATATATATTTTTGGCTGAGCACTCAGTAGACATTTATTTTTAGCACTCTGACCAGTTACAAGTCTCTGGCATTAGCTGCTGGTCACTGCAGAGAGAAGCCTCTCTGGCCTAGGTTGAGGCCAGCACTCCTCTGGGGGGGGTAAGCATAAATATTTGGAAGGCAGTTTGGCAACATGTGGTTTAGCTAAACAAAGTACGTTTCTCAGCTATGGACTTTTGACCACGTTTACAGTATCAGGCCTGAGTTCCCTCCTGTGGAGCAGGTTTCAAATCCAATGCAGAAGCAGTTGGTCACCCCTATAACCTTTATGCCACAATTGCACCTGTGTTCATATCTATATCTTACAAACTCTTTATCAGGCAATATATCACAGTCATTTTCCTGTGTTTTACAGATGTGTTTTTTTCAGTTTTATGGTTATCCAGCATTCACAGTGTAATGGACTAAGACTCCTACTTTTAGCATCTATTTAGGTTATCTCTGATTTCTACAAGCATAAATTTAATAGCACTGTAGCCATACGAGAGTCAGGGTTTGAGTGGCATCTAGGGCTGCTGAAGAGGAGATTTCTGGGAAAGGGGCAGTTCACTCTAGGAACACATGCCTTAAAGTTCCTTCAGCTAAGGGCAATAGCTCATGCCTGTGTGCACAGAACACGGGAGGTTGATACGTGCAGATTGCTATTAGCTCAAGGTCAACCTGGGGGTATAGAATGAGTTACAGGATAGCCTGGGATACAGAATGAGATCCTGTCTCAAAAAAAAAGTGTTTGGATCCATGTAACCAAGTGTCTGCTAAATTTCATACACTTCCTCTTGCTGACCATGACCAGCTCCTGTCTGCCTTTGCTCCTGCCATGGTGACCGCATTGCTTTCTTTAGTGGGCATCTCCCTTTGTAACTGCAATGACATGCTCGTCCTGTGTCCCTTGGTCATCTGTATCTCCTGGACATGAAAATGTGTGGTCAGGAAAGCTGTGTCTTCAGACTAAGGGGCACTTCAGCTATGCCTCCTGTGTTGGATGGATGGTTTTGCTCCCTAGTGTATAAGTTTCCTTTTCTTTGGCCCAACTTGGGCTCAGATTCACTGTGCAGCAAGGATGGATGTACTTAAGCTTCTTACCCTCTCGCCGCCGGTGAGTTCCGGGATTTGGGGCATTCATCACCATGCTGTGCTGGGACTCAGCCGTTGTACATGCTGGGAGGCTACTCTCCAACTGAACTATACCTTCAGCCCCTAAGATTCCTCTTTTGTGACTCATAGATATCCTAATCATTAGATTGTCATCAGCAACAATGCCACAGAAAAGAATTCCAGGACTAATGAGCAGGACACCAAGTGAGTTTATTGATTAGGAAAAATCCATACACACTCAAGAAAGAAAAGGCAAGTTTCGGCATTAAGAGAGTAACCCAGCTCCATGAACAAAGGAGCAACTGCTAAAAGAGCAGGCCTGAGCCAGAGACCTCTGTGGGACTGGGCCCAAGCCAGGGACCTCTGCTGGAGCAGGCTGGAACCAGGGACATCCACGAGAACAGGCCGGAGCCAGCGACCTCCACAGGAGCAGGTACCTATGAGAGGGCAGGCCCAAGCCAGAGAACTCTGCAGGATGGAGCCCAAGCCAGTGACCTCCACGGTAGCAGGCCTGAGCTATCCAGTGACCTCTACTTGAGCAGGCAACCTCCATGGAAGCGGGCCTGAGCCAGCCACCTCTGTGTGACCAGGCCCTAGCCAGCAACCTCAGTGGGAAAAACCCTAAGCAAGCAACATCTGTGGGAGCAGGCCTGAAACACTTCCAGGATTGCAGAGTGACCCCAGGAGTGCCCAATGACCTCTGAGAACACTGAGTGACTGGAATCATGGCCCCAACTGTACTACAAGGAGCAACCATCTGAGCCTTGGATCCAATAGAACTTGGAAGATTGATTATCAGAGATGCAGCTCCAACTACACCAATCATAGGAAACGATGGGCAGACAAGGTAAGAACACACTCAACACCACAAAGAACAACATGACACCAACAGAAACGAGTGACTCTAAACAGCTAGCCTTGAACACCTCAGTATAGATGAAGCAGAAGAAAATGACCTAAAAAGTAATGTTAGGATAATGTTTGAGGTCCTTAAAGAGGAAATGAAAAATTCCCTCAAAAAATGGAGGAAAAGGCAAAAAATTGGAAGAAATCAACAAATCCCTTAAAGAAAACCAAGTAAAAGCAATCAAACAGATGAAAGAAACAATTCAAAATTTGAAAACCAAAATAAAAACAATAGAACACAAACCAAGGGATTTCTGGAAATGGAATATATGAGCAAGTGATCAGAAACCACAAATGTAAGCATAAACAGTAGAATACAAGAGATGGAAGAGAGGATCTTAAGCACTGAAGATACATTAGCTAAACACAAAATATTCAGGAAATATGGGACAACATGAAAAGACCAAACCTAAGAATAATAGGGATAGAAGAAGGAGAAGAAGTCCAACTCAAAAGCTCAGAAAATATATTCAACAAAATCATAGAAGGAAACTTTCCTAACCTAAAGAAAGATATATACATGAAGATACAAGAAGCTCACCGAACACCAAATAGGCTGGATCAAAAAAAAGTTCCCTTACCACATAATAATCAAAACACTAAACATACAGAATAAAGAAAGAATATTAAGAGCTGTAAAGGAAAAAGGCCAAGTAACATATAAAGGCAAACCTATCAGAATTACACCTGACTTCTCAATGGAAACAATGAAAGTCAGAAGGTCCTGGTCAAACGTTATGCAGATATTAAGAGACCACAGATACCAGCCCAGACTACTATACCCAGCAAAACTTTCAGTCACCATAGATGGGCAAAACAAGATATTCTATGATAGAGCCAGATTTAACCAATACCTAGCCACAAACTCAGCCCTACAAAGTACTAGAAGGAAAACTCCAACCCAATGAAGTTTGCTACGTCCACAAAAACACAGTCAACAGATAATCTCACAGCAGCAAACCCCAAAGAAGGGAAAAATACACACAATAATAACATCACCACCAATAAAAACTAAAATGACAGGAACTAGCAATCACTGGTCATTAATATTCCTTAATATAAATGGACTGAACACATCTATAAAAGACACAGGCTAACAGATTGTATATGAAAACAGAATCCATCCCTCTGCTGCATACAAGAAACACACCTCAATCTCAAAGACAGACATCACCTCGGAATAAAGGGTTGGGAAAAAACTTCTAATCAAACAGACCTAAGAAATAAGCTTGTAGCTATTCTAATATCTGACAAAAATAAACTTCAAACTAAAATCAATCAAAAGAGACAAAGAAAGACATTTTATATTAGTTACAAGAAAAATTCATCAAGAGGAAATCTCAATACTGAATGTCTATTACCCAAATACAAGGGCACTCTCATATGTAAAAGAAATACTACTAAAGCATAAATCACACATTAAACCCTACACACTAATAGTGGGAGACTTCAACACCCCGTTCTCACCACTGGACAGGTCTGTAGAGAAATTAACAGAGAAATAAGGGAGCTAACAGATGTTATGACTCAAATGGACTTAGCAGACATATATAGAACATTCTATCCAAACATAAAAAAATATACTTTCTTCTCAGCACCTTATGGAACCTTCTCAAAACTTGACCACATACTTGGTAACAAAGCAAACCTCAACAGATACAAAAACATTGGAATAACCCCATGTATCTTATCGGATCACCATGGCTTAAAATTAGAATTCAGCAGCAACACTAATTCCAGAAAACCCACAAACATATGGAAATTAAACAATGCTCACCTGAATCAATGGGTCAAGGAAGAAATAAAGGAGAAAATTAAAGACTTCCTAAAATTCAAAGAAAATGACCATGCAACATACCCTAATTTATGGGACACAATGAAAGCAGCATTAAGTTCATAGCACTAAATGCCTACATAAGAAGCTGGAAAAAATCCCATACTAGTGAGTTAACAGAACACCTGAAAACTCTAGAACAAGAAGAAGCAAACTCACCAAAGAGGACTAGATGGAAGGAATAATCAAATTGATAGCTGAAATCAGCAAAATAGAAACAAAGAAAACAATACAAAGAATCAATGAGACAAAGAGTTGGTTCTTTGAGAAAATCAGCAAAATAGTCAAACCTTTATCCAAACTAGCCAAAATGCAGAGGAAGAATACCCAAATTAACAAAATCAGAAATGAAAAGGGGGGCATAACAACAGACATGGAGGAAATCCAGAGAATCAGCAGGCCATACTTCGAAAACCTGTACTCCACAAAATTGGAAAACTTAAAGGAACTGGACAATTTTCTGGATAATATTACTTACCAAAACTAAATCAAGGCCAGATAAGCATATTAAATAGACATATAACTGCTAAAAAATAGAAACAGTTTTTATAAGTATCCCAACCAAAAAAGCCCAGGACCAGATGCTTTTAGTGCAGAATTCTACAAGATTTTCAAAGAAGAACTAATACCAATACTCCTCAAATTGTTCCACACAATAGAAACAGAAAGAACATTGCCAAACTATTTTATGAGGCTATGGTTACCCTGAAACCAAAACCACACAAAGACATTACTAAGAAAGAGAATTACAGATTAGTCTCACTTATGAACACTGATGCAAAAATAGTAAAATACTGGCAAATTGAATAAAAGAACACATGAAAAAAACTGTCACCATGATCAAGTCGGCTTCATTCCAGAAATGTAGGAATGATTCAACATAGGAAAATCTGCCAATGTAATCCACCATATATATAAATAAACTGAAAGAAAAAAATTACATGATCATCTCATTAGATGCTGAAAAAGCATTCAACAAAATTCAACACCCCTTCATGATAAAGGTCTTGGAGCAATCAGGGATGCAAGGAACATACCTAAACATAATAAAAGCAATATACAGCAAGCCAACAGCCAACATCAAATTTAGTGTAGAGAAACTCAAAATGATTCCACTAAATTTAGGACCAAGACAAGGCTGTGTACCCTCTCCATATCTATTCACCATAGTTCTTGAAGTTCTAGCTAGAGCAATAAGACAACAAAAGGAGATCAAATTGGAAAGGAAGAAGTCAAAGTTTCACTATTTGTAGATGATATGATAGTATACATAAATGACCCCAAAAACTCTACCAGGGAACTCTTACAGCTGATAAATACCTTCAGTGTGGGCAGGATACTAGATTTAGTTAAAAAAAAATCAGTAGCCTTCCTATATACAAATGATAAAGAAATTGAGAAAGAAATCAGAGAAACATTACCCTTAAAAATAACCACAAATAACATAAAATATCTTGGAGGGATTCTAACGAAACAAGTGGAAGACCTGTATGACAAGAACTTTAAATCTTTGAAGAAAGAAATTGAAGAAGACACCAGAAAATGGAAAGATCTTTCATGCTCTTAGGTAGGTAGAATTAACATAGTAAAAATGGCAATAAAAAAATGCAATGCCCATCAAAATCCCAGCAAAATTCTTCATAGACTTCAAAAGAACAATACTTAACTTCATATGGAAAAGCAAAAAACCCAGGATAGCCAAAACAATCCTCTACAATAAAGAAACTTCTGGAGGCATCACAATCCCTGACTTCAAACTCTACTACAGGGTTACAGTACTGAAAACAGCCTGGTATTGACATAAAAACAGATAGGAGGGCCAAATGGAACTGAATCAAAGACCCAGATATCAATCCACACACCTACGAACACCTGATTTTTGCCAAAAATATCAAATGGATAAAAGAAAGCATGTTTAATAAATGGTGCTGGCATAACTGGATATCAACATGTAGAAGAATGAAAATAGATCCATATCTATCACCATGCACAAAACTCAAGTCCAAATGGATCAAAGACCTCAACATAAAGCCAATCACACTGAACCTCATAGAAGAGAAAGTGGGAAGTACACTTGAATGCATTGGCACAGGAGACCACTTTCTAAATATAACCCCAGTAGCACAGACACTGAGAGAAACAATTAATAAATGGAACCTCCTGAAACTGAGAAGCTTCTGCAAAGCAAGGGACATGGTCAACAAGACAAAATGATAGCCTACAGAATGGGAAAAGAGCTTCACCAACCCCAAATTGGACAGAGGTCTGATCTCTAAAATATACAAAGAACTCAAGAAACTGGTCATCAAAAGAACAAAAGAATAATCCAATAAAAAATGGGGTACAGGCCTAAACAGAGAACTCTCAGCAGAGGAATCTAAAATGGCTGAAAGACACTTAAGGAAATGCTCAACATCCTTAGCCATCAGAGAAATGCAAATCAAAACAACTCTGAGATTCCATCTTACACCTGTAAGAATGGCCGTGATCAAAAACACTGATGGTGACTTATGCTGGAGAGGTTGTGTGGTAGAGGGAACATTCCTACATTGCTGGAGGGAATGCAAGCTGGTACAGCCCCTTTGGATATTAGTATGGTGATTTCCCAGAAAATTAGGAAACAACCTTCCTCAAGACCCAGTAATACCACTTTTGGGTATATATCCAAAGGATGCTCAACTGTGCCACAAGGACATGTGCTCCACTATGTTCATAGCAGCATTATTTGGCATAGCCAGAACCTGAAAACAACCTAAATGCTCCTTGACTGAAGAATGGATAAGGAAAATGTGAAACATTTATACAGTGGAGTACTACACAGTGGAAAAAAAATGACATCTTGAAATTTGTGGGCAAATGGATAGTTCTTGAAAACATCATATTGAGTGAGGTAACCCAGACCCAGAAAGACCAATATCATATGTACTCACTCATAAGTGGCTTTTAGACATAAATCAAGGAAAAAGCAGCCTACAATTCACAATCCCAGAGAACCTAGACAACAATGAGGACCCTAAGAGAGACATACATGAATCTAATCCACGCGGGAAGTAGAAAAAGACATGATCTCCTGAGTCAATTGGGAGCATGGGGGTCATGGGAGCAGGCAGAAGGGGAGGGGAGTGGAGAAAAATATATAGCTCAATAAAAACAATTTAAAATATAAATACATAAATTAAAAAAGAGAGAGAGAAATCCATCCAGTCCTTGGCACCTGCCTGGGGTCCCAGTGCTCAGAAGGTTGATACGGAGGTTGATGTAAGTTCAAGGCCAGCCAGAGTAGTATAGCAAGTAATAACCATCGAGGGACTCTCTCCAAACAGCATCAAAAAACCCAAACCAAGAGAGGGCTCTGTAGGCAAGCTCTGTAAATGATATGGGGCTTTTGGAGTCAGCTTACTCTTAGGAAGTCGCTAAAATCAAGGCTTTGGGTTAGAAAAAAGTGTGCGGCTTTTCCATTTCCTTACTGACAAGCACTTATCTTTAAAGGCTGAGATTTTGGTGAGCTTGTTATCCCTCATCCCCCAACAAGACAGCAATGCCGCGCGTGGTTCGATAAAGGGCCCAGAGATGAACCTCTCCGGAGAAGGTTTCAGGAAGAGCATGAGTTTTATTTTACCTGAACAACTACCTATATAGTCGAAGCGTATCATTGTGAATGATTAGCATTACCCTCGATTGGACAGTGAGTGCTCACACCACCAAGGTCTCTATGCAGAAGAAGTACATAAAAAGAGGCACGTAGCGTACACACTGGCCAGCTACGCAGGCTACTTCGGTCTTCAGGGTCTGACTTCGGGAATGCTCAGGAGCATCGTGTGCCATGCTTCTGACTGAGAAACACAGTGTGCTGTGTAGGCTGGCTGCCAGGCCATGCCCGTATTTCTCCTACAGTTGGGAGAAAGGCTCTTATGTAGTCCACGCTGGCCCTTATCTTGCGGTGTAGCTGAGGATGATTGTGAACTTCTGATTGTTTTGCTTCTGTACCACCTCCCGGGCATGGGAACACGAGCGCATTGAGTGCGTGCTACCATGACCAAGTTCTGTGGTGCTGGGTTTGAACCCAGGGCTTGGTGCTTTGCAGGCCTGCTAGAAAGGGGCTGTGGCTTTCTGGTGATAGCATTCCACTGAGATCTAATGGAACACATTATTTAACTGGCTTTTGTCTTAGGGTTACTATCACTTTGATAAAACACCATGGGACTTGGGAAGGAAAGGATTTATTTGGCTTACAAGATCTCATCTATGTCCATCACTGAAGGGAGTCAGAACAGGGACTCCAACAGGGCAGGATCCTGGAGGCAGGAGCTGATGCAGAGGACACCGAAGGCTGCTGCTTACTGGCTTGCTTCCCCTGGCCCAGGGATAGCCCACCATGAGCTAATAACTAATTGAGAGAATGCCTTATAGCTGGCTCTTACGGAGGTATTTCCTCAGTTGAGGTCCTTCCTCTCAGATGACTCTAGCTTGTGTCAAGTTGACATAAAACCAGCAATCACAGCTTTCTTTTGTATTATCGTGTTGTGTTACTTTGAAAGTTATGGGTTGTCCCCATAACCCCATAATCTCATAAGGAGTGGCACTATTAGGAGGTGTGGCTTTGTTGGAGTGGGTGTGGCCTATTGGAGGAAGTGTGTCACTGTGGGTTTGGGTTTTGATTTTTTTTTTTTTTTGGTTTTTCGAGACAGAGTTTCTTTGTGGCTTTGTAGCCTGTCCTGGAACTAGCTCTTGTAGACCAGGCTGGCCTCGAACTCACAGAGATCCGCCTGCCTCTGCCTCCCGAGTGCTGGGATTAAAGGAGTGCGCCACCACTGCCTGGCTGGGCTTTGATGTTTATATACTCAGGATACTGCCCAGTTTGTTAGCGGACTTCCTGTTGCCTGTAAGATGTAGCGCTCTCAGCTCCAGCACCATTCGTGCCTGCACACGGTCATGCTCCCTGCCGTGATGATAACTGACTGAATCTCTGACGCTGTAAGTCGCCACCTCAACGAAAAGTTTCCTTTGTAAGAGCTGTCGTGGTCATGGTGTCTTTTCACAGCAATAGAAACCCAAACTACAACACATTGCTTTCCTTCTTTCCTTCCTTCCTTCCTCCCTCTCTCCCTCCCTCCCTCCCTCTCTCCCTTCCTTCCTTCCTTCCTTTCTCTCTTTCTTTCTTTTGTTTTTTTTGAGACAGGGTTTCTCTGTGTAACTTTGGAGCCTTTCCTAGAATGCGCTCTGTAGACCAGACTGGCCTCGAACTCACAGAGATCTATCTGCCTCTGCCTCCTGAGTGTTGGGATTAAGGGCATGTGCCACCCTGCCCTGCTGTTTTCCTGTTTCTTATAGACTGTAACAATAATTAATTGATGTTAGAGAGAATACTTTTCAACTTGCTGGAATTTGTTGATAAAACGAAAGTTTACTCATGTCAATAAACTGAGTTTACTTGAATAGTCAACTACTGAACCACTCCTGGGTCAAGGAAGAAATAAAGAAAGAAATTAAAATCTTCCCTGAATTCAATGAAAATGAAGGCACACATATCCAAACCTATGAGACACTATGAAAGCAGTGCTAAGAGGAAAGTTCATAGCACTAAGTGCCCACATAAGAAAAAGGAAAAAGCTCACATCAATGACCTAACAGCATGCCTGAAAGCTCTAGAAGAAAAAAGAAACAGACTCACCCAAAAGGAGAAGAAGACAGGAAATAATCAAGTTGAGGGCTGAAATCAACAAAATAGAAACACAGAAAACCATACAAAGAATCAATGAAACAAAGAGCTGGTTCTTTGAGAAAATCAACAAGATTGACAAACCCTTTTCCAAACTAATCAAAAGGCAGAGAGAGAACGTCCAAATTAACAAAATCAAAAATGAAAATGGGGACATAACAAAAGACAGTGAGGAAATTCAGAGAATTATTAGGTCCTACTTCAAAAATATGTACTCCACAAAACTGGAAAATGTAAAAGAAATGGACAATTTTTTAGATAGATATCACCTACCAAAATTAAATCAAGACCAGGTAAGCAATTTAAATAGACCTATAAGCCACGAGGAGATAGAAGCTGCCATCAAAAACCTCCCAGCCAAAAAAAGCCCAGGGCCGGATGGTTTCAGTGCTGAATTCTACCAGAACTTTCAATAAGAGGTAATACCTATACTCCTCAAAGTGTTCCACATAATAGAAACAGAAGGCTCACTCCCAAACTCTTTTTATGAAGCTACAGTTACCCTGATACCAAAACCGCAAAAGACTCAACCAAGAAAGAGAATTAGAGACCAATCTCACTCATGAACATGGATGCAAAAATTCTCATGTGGGCACTAAGTGCTATGAACTTTCCTCTTAGCACTGCTTTCATAGTGTCCCATAGGTTGGGATATGTTGTGTCTTTATTTTCGTTGAATTCAAGGAAGACTGATTTCTTTCTTTATTTCTTCCTTGACCCAGTGGTGGTTCAGTAGTTGACTGTTCAGTCTCCATGAGTTTGTAGGCTTTTGGGGGGTGGAATTGTTTTTAAATTCTAACTTTACTCCATGGTGATCCGATAAGACACAGGTGGTTACTCCAATTTGTTTGTATCTGTGAATGTTTGCTTTGTTACCGAGTATGTGATCAATTTTCGAGAAGGTTCCATGAGATGCTGAGAAGAAGGTATATTCTTTCCTGTTTGGGTGGAATGTTCTATAGATGTCTATTAAGTCCATTTGATTCATTACATCTGTTAGTTCTTATATTTCTCTCTTAAGTTTCTGTCTGGTTGACCTGTCCATTGGTGAGAGAGGAGTGTTGAAATCTCCTACAATTAGTGTGTGGGGTTTGATGTGTGCTTTAAGTTCTAGTAGTGTTTCTTTTACATATGTGGATGCTTTTATATTAGGGGCATATATATTCAGGATTGAGACTTCATCCTGATGGATTATTCCTGTTAAGAGTATAAAGTGTCCATCTCCATCTCTTCTGATTGATTTTAGTTTGAAGTCGATTTTGTTAGATATTAGTATAGCCACACCTGCTTGTTTCTTAGGGCTGTTTGATTGAAAAACCTTTTCCCAACCCTTTACTCTGAGATAAGGTCTGTCTTTGTGGTTGAGGTGTGTTTCTTGTAAACAACAGATTGTTGGATCCTATTTTCGTATCCATTCTCTTAACCTGTGCCTTTTTATAGGTGAATTGAGTCCATTGATATTAAGTGATATTAATGACCAGTGGTTGTTAACTTCGTTACTATTTATTTATTTTTTTTGGGTTGTAGAGTTTGTGTGTTTCCCTTTTATGAGTTGTGCTGGTGTAGGATTGTTAGATGTCTGTATTATTATGGGTGTTTTTAGCTTCCTTTCCTTGTGGTTTTCCTTCTAGTGCTTTCTGTAAGGCTGCGTTTGTGGCTATGCATTGCTTAAATTTGTTTTTGTCCTGGAATATCTTGTTTTCTCCATCGATGGTGAAAGAAAGCTTTGCTTCATATAGAGTCTGTGCTTGCATCCATGGTCTTTTAGTGTCTGCAGCACATCTATCCACAACCTTCTGGCTTTCATGGTTTCCATTGAGAAGTCAGGTGTAATTCTGATAGGTTTACCTTTATATGTTACTTGACCTTTTTCCTTTGCAGCTCTTAACATCCTTTCTTTATTCTGTATGTTTTGTGTTTTGATTATTATATGGCGAGGGGATTTTTTTTTTGATCCAGTCTATTTGGTGTTCTGCATGCTTCTTGTACTTTCATTGGAGTATCCTTCTTTAGGTTGGGAAAGTTTTCTCCTATAATTTTGTTGAATATATTTTCCGGGCCTTTGAGCTGGAATTATTCTCCTTCTTCTACCCCTATTATTCTTAGGTTTGGTCTTTTCATGGTGTCCCAGATTTCCTGGATGTTTTGTGTTAAGAATTTGTTGGATTTGTTATTATCTTTGATCAATGAGTTTATTTTCTCTATCGTATCTTCAGCATCTGAGATTCTTTCTTCTATCTCTTGTATTCTGTTGGTTATACTTGTCTCTGTAGTTCCTGTTCATTTACCCAGATTTTCCATGTCCAGCCATCCCTTGGTTTGTGTTTTCTTCATTGCCTCCATTTTGGTTTTCAAGTGTGAACTGTTTCCATTACCTGTATGATTGCTTTTTCTTGGTTTTCTAGTGTATCTCTGAGGCATTTATTCATTTCTTCTAACTTTTTGTTAGTCTTCTCATCCATTTCTTTAAAGGAGTTTTTCACATCCTCTTTAATGGTCTCTATCACTTTCATAATGTTACGTTTAAAGTTGATTTCTTCTACTTCTTCTGGATTAGGTTGTTCAAGTCTTCCTGTTGCATATTCGCTGGATCCTGATGTTATCATGTTGCTTTTAAGGTTGTTGGAGGAATTCTTGCATTGGCGCCTGCCCGTCTTTTTCTTTGAATGTGGTCAGGAGAGTCTAGGTGGCTTGGTCCTTTTTTTGTGACTGACTGTGTACTTGGGGGATTTTTCTTGTTCTGCCCTCTCTTAGGCCCCCTCAGCACTGGAGTTGGTTCTCAGATCCCCTCCTCCCTGAAGCAGGCTGTGGTGGTAGATCTAAGGACGCCCTATGGATGGCTCTTCTTCTACTGGATCAGGGCTACTTGCTGGCCAAGGACTCCACAGACAAAAGCACAAGCTTGGTAGATGCCAGCTCCTCCAGATGGTTCTGCTGGTACTAGATCAGGGCCACTTTCTGGCCAAGGACCTTGCAGGCAAAAGCGCAGGCTTGGTAAATGCAGCTCCGTGGAACTCTGTCCCCAGAGCCTCAGCCCTGAAGCAGGCTGCTTTGTGAGATCCTAGGACCCCGCAGATGGAAAGGGGAGCTTGGGGGCAAGCTGGGGCGCGATAGCAGAAAAGCCACTAGCCAGGAGAAGCCCTGCAGCCGAATGGCCAGAAAGTTTAGAGGGATGGAGGGTGCCTGCACCCCATTCTTGGGGCATCTGGGCAGGCGCCAGGTGGGGACACACTTACCCTCCAGATGGTTCTGCTGGTACTAGATCAGGGCCAGTTACTGACCAAGGACCTCACAGGCAAAAGTGCCCACTTGGTAGATGCAGCTCGGTGGAACAAAGAAACCCCTGCTGCCCTGAACTCACCACCTTGTCCCCCTAACTCTCACATCTTGATTTAACCCATTTCTATTCATATGTGTTCACCATGAGGTCGTGGCTTACCTGGAAAGATTCAGCATATCTGACCTGGCAGCTCCATGGTAGCTCTCTGACTCTGCTTTCTTCCTCCCAGAATTCAGTTCTGTCTTCTCTGCCTACCTAAGTTCTACCCTATCAGGCCAAGCTGTTTCTTTATTGATTAACCAATGAAAGCAACAGATAAACAGAAGGACCTCCTACACCATTTATACGCACCCACTACCAAAAACACTAATAAATATCTCTAGCTTTCTACACTTCTATTTGTCAATCATCAATCAATCAATCAATTCTCCTTGTCTTCCAAAATATAAACATATTGAGATCATGGGCAATATCTCTTATACTTTAATCTTTTTCTTTGATTTAAGATAAGTTTTATTTTTGTTCTGTTTTGTTTTGTTTTTCAGATCATACACTGTAAAACTGGGCAAGAACCTTTTTTTTTTTAAAGAAAGAATGAGGAACTGAAGAGATGGCTCAGCAGTTAAGAGCACTGGCTACTCTTCCAGAGGACCCAGGTTCAATTTCCAGCACTCACATAATTCCAGGGGATCCAGCACCCTCACATAGACATGAATGCAGGCAAAACACTAAAGCCCCTAAAATAAAAATAAGTAAATTATAAAAATGATAGAGGATCAAACTTCTGTGATGGTTTGTAAATCATGAGTGCCAAGTAGAACTAAGATTTTAATAACTTCATTATCATTACAATTTTAATTATATGAACTCTATATCACTCTTACCATGGGAGAGGTATATTGTAAGAGTATTATGTAATATTTATTGCTAAGAAGTATTGTTATTATCACCCCCAGTTTATAGGTGAGGAAAGTCAAGTATAGGACATATAGCTGGTAATTGGCCATTAGTGGTTGAGCTCAGGAAGCATGACCCCAAATTTTTGCTTCTAACTATTCTGTCTTATTAATCAACTTTTTGTTTTGGTTTGTGGATGTGGGTGTGGGTTATGATATGAATGTTTGGAAGGGTGTGAATGCAGATGTGTGCACCCACATATGGATTTGAAAGGGCCACATCTGGTGGCTTCCCTTGAATTCTTCACCTTTAGCTTACCTGAAGCTCATCCATTGGACTAGGCTGCTGCCAATCCGCTTTAGGGACCCTGCTATCTCTACCCCTACCTTATTCCTTAAGGCTGGAGTTACAGGTATGAACACCCAGTCTTTTTCTTGGATTCTGGGAATTCTAACTCAGTTCCTCATGTTTCTGGAGCAGGTGCTTTAGCCCCTGCCTGTTCCTTGCCCTTCCTGAGTAGTTAGAAGACTTGTGTGTATTTCTGACTATGTACTCAGCCAGAGTTCTGAGCACTTAAATATTTTGGAAACTTTAGAAGTAACCATAGGACTTAAGAAAAACCAGATAAACAAATACATTTAAATATTTCACCAAGGCTGTGGTAGAGCATTTGCTTAGCATACATGAGGTCCTAGATTCAATTCCCAGTAGTCTTCCACCCCAATCCACAGAGGTAAGAATAGAGAGAAAACACTAAATTAAGGAAATAGTTTACAGATCACATTGAAAAGGGACAGCAGAGCAGCCAGCCACTGATGGACTCCTGGCAGCTCCAGCCTTGGTGAGCAGGGACTATGGACACGGAAAACTCAGCAATGCTGGTGGGAGAGAAGGTGATTCAGTGGTTAAGATGTCAGTAAAATTGGTGAGGAAGCTGGGATTTTTCAGAGGCAAAAAGCTAAGTGAAAGCAGAAATACAAAAAATGTCAGTAAAGTTGACCTTCACTGTGGGGATATTTGATGACAAACCAGCCTTGATGTTCCCAGTCTTGTTTTTTTATCATGTTTGCTTTTCTGAGAGTTTTGGGTAGCTCAGGCTGGCCTCAAACTTGATATGAAACCAAGGATGACTTTAAATTTCTAAGATTATTTGTGATTTTTAAAAAATTCTTGAAATGACTTACTTTTTAGATCCTAACCAAGGACATTTTATTTATTAAAAAATGAAAATATTTTTATTTATTTTTCTCTCATATGTTACATCCTGATCAGAATTTCCACTCCTTCCACTTATTCTCCCAACCCCTGCTCCCACCTCCCCCAATCTTCTCCTCTTCCATTTCCCTTAGAAAAGAGCAGGCCTCCCAGAGATATCAGCTGAACATGGAAGAGCAAATTACAGTATGACTATGCACAAACCCTCATATCAAGACTGGACAAAGCAACCCAATAGGAGGAAAAGGACTCCAAGACTAGGTGAAAGAGTCAGAGACAACCCCACTCCTACTAATAGGAGCGCCACAAGAACAGCAAGCTACACAACCATAACATATATGTAGAGGACCTAGCTTACACCCATGCAGGTTTGGTGATTGTTGTTTCAGCCTCTGTGAGCCCCTATGAGCCCTGTTGATTCTGTGGACTGTGTTTTTGTGGTGTCCTTGACCCTCTGGCTCCTACAATCCTTCCTCCCACTCTTTTGCCATGGTCCCCCAAGCTCTGTTTAATGTTTGGCTGTGGGTCTCTGCATCTGCTCCCATCCGTTGCCAGATGAAGCCTCCTGATGATGACTGGACTAGGCTCTGGTCTATGAGTATAGCAGAACATCAATAAGAATCATTTCGTTGACTTTTTCCTCCTCCTTCCCTTCCTCCTCCTCTTCTTTGCCAGTAATATTTGGTTCTAGCTTCTGGATTTTGGCCATCCAAGCAGAGTCTGGCATGGGCTTCCTGTTGTGGCATGAGCCTCAGGTTAGACCAGTCATTAGTCAACCACTCCCACAAGCTCTGAGCCACCATTTCCCTAATATATCTTGCAAGCAGGACAAACTGTAGGTTGAAAGTGTTGTGTCTGGGTTGGTATTCCAGTCCCATCATTGAAAGCCTTGCTGGTTGTAGAAGATGGCTGGTTCAGGCTTCACAGCCCCCATTACTAGGAGTCCTGCTAGGGTCAACCTCATACATTCCATGGAGTTTCCACTGCACTAGGTTTCCACATTGTCCTCCAAATTCCCCAAGTCCCAGTTCTCTCTCTCAGTACTCGCTCCCTCCATCACTCCACTTGATGCCTCCTGTTTCCATGCTTTCATGTCCCCAGTCCACTCTTGAAATCTCCTCTATTTTTCCTTCCCAGGAAGATTCAAGCATCCCCCATTGAAGCTTCCTTATTACTTAGCCTCTCTGGGTCTGTGGCTTGTAGCATGGTTATCTGTTACCTTCCAGCTATTTAATATTCACTTATAAGTGAGTGCACACTATGTTTGTGTTTCTGGATCTGGGTTACATCACTCAGGATGGTTTTTTTCTAGTACCACCCATTTGCCTGCAAATTTCATGATATCATTTTTTAACACCCAAGTAATACTCCATTGTGTAAATGTACCACATTATCTATTCTTCATTTGAGGGACATTTAGGTTGTTCCAAGTTTCTGGCTATTATGAATAAAGCTGCTATGAACATTGTTGAACAAGTGTCCTTGTGGTAGGATGGAGTGTTCTTTGTGTATGTGATATGCCCCAAGAGTGGTATAGTGGGTTCTTGAGGTAGAGTCTCAATTTCCTGAGAAACTACCATATTGGTTTCCAAAGTAGCTGTACAAATTTTTACTCCCAGCGGCAGAGGAGGAGTGTCCCCTGTTCCATGTCTCTGTCAGCATAAGCTGTCACTTGTTTTTGATCTTAGCCATTTTGACAGGTGTAAGATGGAATCTCAAGTAGTTTTGATTTACATTTCCCTGATGACTAGGGGTGTTGAACATTTCTTTAAGTGTTTCTCAGCCATTTGAGATTTCTCTTTTGAGATTTCTCTGTTTAGATTTGTACCCCCATTTTAAAATTGAATTATTTGGTTTGTTCATGTCTACTTTCTTGAGGTCTTTATATATTTTGGATATTTTCCCCCGTCCGGTGTGGAGTTGGTGAAAAAATCCTTTTGTATTCTCCTTTTTTTCCCCTATTGACAGTGTCCTTTGCCTTACAGAAATTTCTCAGTTTCAGAAGGTCCCATTTAATAGTTTTTGATCTTAATGTTTGTGCTGTACTGGTGTTGTGTTCAGGAAGATGTCTCCTGTGCCCATGCATTCAAGGCTATTCCCCATTGTCTCCTCCATCAGGTTCAGTGTATGTGGCTTTATGTTGAGACTTTTGATCCACTTGACCTTGAGTTTTATGCATGGTAATAGATACAGATCTATTTGCATTCTTTTACATGTTGACATACAGTTTTACCAGCACCATTTGTTGAAGAGTCTTTCTTTCATTGTATAATTTTGGCTTCTTTATCAAAAATCAGATATCTATAGGTGAGTGGATTTATGTCTGTGTCTTTGATTCAATTTCATTGACTAACCTGTTTGTTTTTATGCCAATACCATGGGGTTTTTATTGCTATAGTTCTGTAGTAGAGCTTGAAATCAGGGATGGTGACACCTCTGGAAGTTCCTTTATTGTACAGGATTGTTTAGTTACCCTGGGATTTTTTGCTTTTCCATATGAAATTGAGGATTGTCCTTTCAAGGTCTGTAAAGAATTATGCTGGAATTTTTGGTGTAGGAGGTTCTTCTGTATTTGTATTGCTTTCATTGGTTGCATAAAGAAACTGCCTTGGCCTTTTGAAAGGGCGGAACTTAGATAGGCTGGGGGAAAAGAGAACTGGATGCTGGGAAAAAGGAGGCAGGTGGAGAGAGCCGCCATGAAGCTGTCAGGTCACACATGCTGAATCTTTCCCGGTAAGCCACGACCTCGTGGTGACATAGAGATTATTAGAAATGTGTTAAATCAAGATGTGAGAGTTGGCCAAGAAGAGACTAGATATAATGGACCAGGCAGTAATTTAATTAATACAATTTCTGTGTGGTTATTTTGGGGGTTAAACTAGCCAGGCACCAGGATGCAGTCCACGCCGGGCGGCTGGGATGAAAAGCAGGCCTGCTCCTCTTACTACAAATTTTGATAGGGATTGCATTGAATCTGTAGATTGCTTTTGGTGATGGCCAATTTTACTATGTTAATCTTATGTATCCAAGAGTATAGAGAATGTTTCCATCTTCTGATATCTTCTTCAATTTCTTTCTTCAAAGACTTGAAATTTTGTCATATGAATCTTTCACTTGCTTAGTTAGAGTTACTGCATGATATTTTATATTATTTGTGGTTATCATGAAGGGTGTTGTTTCCCCATTTCTTTCTCAGCCCATTTGTCATTTGTATATAGGAGGATTACTGATTTTTTAAGAATTGTTTTTATTGAGCTATGTATTTTTCTCTACTTCCCTCCCTGCCTGTCCCCTCCCCCTTCAACCCTCCCCCAAAGTCCCCATGCTTCAATTTACTCAGGAGATCTTGCCTTTTTCTACTTCCCATGTAGATTAGATCCATGTATGTCTATCTTAGGGTCCCCTTTGTTGTCTAGATTCTCTGGGGCTGTGAATTTTAGGCTGATTTTTCTTTGTTTTATGTCTAAAAGCCACTTATGAGTCCATGTGATATTGGTCTCTCTGGGTTACACTGATTATTTTCTGGTTGATTTTGTATCCTATCACTTCACTGAAAGCGTTTATCAGCTGTAGCAGCTCCCTGGTAGAATTTTTGGAGTTGCTTATATATACTACCATATCATCTGCATAAAGTGATTCTTTGATTTCTCCCTTTCAATTTATATCCCCTTGATCTCCTTTAGTTGTCTTATTGCTCTGGCTAGAACCTCAAGTATATTGAATAGATACGGAGAGTGTGGACAGTGGAATTGCTTTGAGTTTCTTTCTATTTAATTTGATGTTGGCTGTTGGACTGCTGTAAATTGCCTTTATTATGGTTAGGTTATGTCTCTTTCATCCCTAATCTGTTCAAGACATTTATTAGGAAGGGGCATTGGATTTTGTCAAAGGTTTTTTTCAGCATTTAGTGAGACGATCATCAGTTTTTCTTGCAGTTTGTTATGTGATGGTGGATTACATTGTCTGATTTTTTTTTTATGTTGAACCATCCTCGCATCTTTAGAATGAAGCCTACTTGATCATGGTGGATAATCTTTTGATGTGTTCTTAAATTCGGTTTGAGAATATTTGATTGAGTATTTTTGCATCTATGTTCATGAGGAAACTGGTTCGCAATTTTCTTTGTTTGTTGAATATTTGTGTAGCTTTGGGTGTCAGGGTGATTGTGGTCTCCTAAAATGAATTTGGCCATGTTCCTTCTGTTTATGTTTTGTAGAATGATTTGAGGCAGATACTTCTTTGAATGTCTTGCTGAATTCTGCACCAAAACCATTTGGCTTGGAGCTTTTTCTTCTTCTTTTTTCTGGTTGGGAGACTTTTAATGACTTCTATTTTCTTAGGGGTTATAGGTCTCTTTAAATTGTTTGTCTGATTTTGATTTAACTTTGATAAGTGGTATCTAGCAAGAAAACTATTTCTTTTAGATTTTCCAATTTTGTGGAGTACAGGTTTTTAAAGTATGATCTAATGATTCTTTGGAGTTCTTCATTGTCTGTTGTTATATCCCCATTTTTGTTCCTGATTTTGTTAATTTGGATATGCTCTTTCAGTGTTTTAGGTAGTTTGAATAAGGGTTTGACTATCTTGTTGATTTTCTCAAATAACCAGCTCTTTGATTCATTCATTGATTCTTTGTATGTTCTCTTTGATTCCATTTTATTGATTTCAGCTTTCTGTTCATTTCCTCCTGTCTACTCCTTTTGGGTGAGCTTGCTTCTTTTTGTTCTAGAGCTTTCAGATGTCCTGTTAAGTTGCTACTATGAGATTTTTCTAAATGCTTTATGAAGGCACTTAGTGCTATTAACTTTCCTGTTAGCACTGCTTTCATTGTATCCCATGAATTTGTTGTGTATTCATTTTCGTTGAATTTTAGGAAGTCTTTAATTTTTTCTTTCTTTCTTTCTTGATTCAGTAGTAATTCATAGAGAGTTGTTCAGGTTCCATGAGTTTGTAGGCTTTGTGTTGTTTCTGCTGTTTTTGAGATCCAACTTTAATCCATGGTGGTCTGATAGGATTCAGAGATTATTTCATTTTTCTTTTATCTGTTGAGACTTGCTTTGTGACTGAGTATGTGGTCAGTTTTTGAGAAAGTTCCCTGAGGTGCTGAGAAGAAGGAATATTCTTTTGTGTTTGGGTGAGATGTTCTATTTACCAAATATTTATTAGGGCCATTTGGTTTATAATGTTTGGTAGCTCCATTATTTCTCTGTTTGGTTTTTGTCTGGATGACCTGTCTGTTGGTGAGAGTGTAGTACTGAAGACTCCCAATATCAATGTGTGAGGGTATTATGCAATTTAAGCTTTATTAATGTTTCTGTTATAAATGTGGGCACCCTTGAATTTGGGGCATATGCATTAAGAATTGAATGTCATCATGGTAGATTTTCCATTTGATGAGTATGATGTGTCATTTATTGTCTCCTTTGATTAATTTTGGTTTGAAGCCTATTTTGTTAGATATTAGAATGAGTACACCAGCTTGCTTTTTAGGTCCATTTGCTTGGAGAATCTTTTTCCAACCCTTTACTCTGAGGAAATATCTGTCTTTGATGTTGAGGTGTGTTTCTTGTATGCAGCAAAGGATGGATCCTGTTTTAGAATCCATTCTATTAATCTGTATCTTTTTATTAGAGAATTGAGTCCAGTGATATTGAGAGATATCAATGATCAATGACAGTTAATTCCTATTATATTTTTTTGTTTTGTTGTTGGTGATGGTAATGGTGTGTGTATGTGTGTGTACTTCCCTTCTTTTGGTTTTGCTGGAATGAGATTATTTGTGTTTTCATGGGTGTAGTTCACCTCCCTGGGTTAGAGTTTTCTTTCTAGTATCTATGTAGGACTGGATTTATAGATAGATATTGTTTGAGTTTGACTTTATCTTGGAATATCTTGTTTTCTCCATGTATGGCAGTAGAAAAAATTTTTGGGTATAGTAATCTGGGTCAGCATCTTTGTTCTCTTAGAGTCTTCAGGACACCTGTCCAGGCTCTTCTAGCTTTTAGAGTTTCCATTGAGAAGTTGGGTGTAATTCTAATAGGTCTGCCTTTTTATGTTACTTGGCCGTTTTTTCTTTGCAGCTTTTTAACATTCTCACTTTGTTCTGTGTCTTTAGTGTTTTAATTGTTATGTGGTGAAGGGTCTTTCTTTTCTGGTCCAATCTATTTGGTATTCTGTATACTTCTTGTACTGTTATATGCATATTCTTCTTTTGGTTAGGAAAATTTTCTTCTATGATTTTGTTGAAAATATTTTCTGGGTCTTTGAGCTGGAGTTCTTCTCCTTCATCTAAATCTATTATTCTTAGGTTTGGTCTACTTATAGTATCCCAGATTTCCTGGATGTTTAGAGTCAGGAATTCTTTAGATTTAACATTTTCTTTGACCAATGTATCTATTTCTTCTATCATATCTTACATGTCTGAGACTCCTTCTCCTATCTATTGTGTTCTGTTGGTGATGTTTGTGTTTGCAGTTCCTGTTTACTTACCTAGATTTTCCATTTCCCAGATTCCCTTAGTTTGTGTTTACTTTATTGCTTCCATTTTCATTTTCAGATCTTGAACAGTTTTATTGGTTTCCTTCAACTGTTTATTTTTTCCTGTGTCTTTCTTGAAGGGATTTATTATTTTTTCCCAACTTTTTGTTTATCTTTTTCTCACTTTCTAAAAGGGACTTACTCACTTTTCCTTTAAAGACCTCTATCATATTCAAAAGTAGATTTTTATGGACTCAAAAGGTTTTATTTATATATACATACATATGTAAGTCACAATAACAAAGAAAAAGAAATCATGAATTCAAGAGGGAGTGGAAGGTACACAAAAGGAGTTTGAGGTTGGAGAGTATAGTATGGAACTTATAAAAATACAGCACTCATGTATACAATTCTCAAAAAAATAGAAAATAAGACACAATTATACTTACAGAGTAGTACTTCTCTGACCTGTATGATTGTTGAAAATAGTTTAAACACTTTGTGCAAACTAACCCCCCTTCTACCATCTGATTTGGTTGTACCATACCAAAAATACCTAGTCATTTTTCCATACTACATCTGTCTCTGGCTTCTCTATACTGGGATTACAAGTAGGAGCCACAAACTCAGCTTTGTTTACTAGGATTCTGAAGACCAAACTCATGTCTTCATGCTTTCCTGTCGAGTTCTTTCTTTATTGGCTGAACCATTTCTCAAGCTCCAAGCTCAAGCTTGCCAGAGACATCACTTTTTTTTGACATGATCCACCTCATTGTGACTCCCAGTTGCCAATCTTCTGGGCTGGGACACATATAACTGCTGTAAATATTTTGACAGCTCTGAAGCCCCACCCTAGTCATAAGCTCTGCCTGCACCAAGGTTCTGCCCTTACTGTGTTCTGAGTCATCTCTCCACCCAGGGACTGCCAATCTGCTCCGTGTCTGAATCTGCACCATTCTGCAGGTTTGATGGCTCCTGGCAGTTTCCATGACACATTTTGTACACACATTTAGCATACCAAATACACTGAAGTATTTGGTAAAGCCAGAAACCCAGTGCCCTGGGCATTGCAGCTTAACTGACCCACGTACCTCTGTCTGAAGTCTTACCGATTGCTAGGTAAATGTGCGGAGCAGAGCCTGGCACCCTCCCCTTTCTAGCCTCTCAGATCTTGTCCCCAACTCCTGAAGAGTCTTCTAGTCTGGGCAAGCCTTTCTCCCTCTTGCTCTTTCACCCTATGTTTTCCGGCGCTCCTTAGATCCATAACCAGAAAAACATGTTCCTCTTTGCCCCAGGGAAGGGAGGGCTAAGTCTTCACAGAGGAGGGAAGACATTGGCATTTCACTTCCTACCTCACCAAAGAGAGGAGGCGCAATGGAAAGCGTCCCTTACCTACTGAAGCGAGGTGAGCACTTGTGCCTTGCTACACAGTCCTGAGAGGAAGACTGGCAAGAGGGTGGAAGAACCAGGAACCAGCAGTGGGACATGCAATGGGGATGAACAGCGGCTGGAGGTGGTGTCACTGGACTTGGGCTTCCCAGTTTTTCTGTGTAGAGCATGAAGTTCAGAATACTTCCGGGTGCCTTGCAGACAGAAGGGACTAATGGATGAGGGGGGCTGGGGACTGGGCTCTTATGGTCTAGCCTCATGTATATATATACCTTCAGTTATCTTGCAGACAGAAGGGACTGAAGGTGAAAGGGGCTCTGGACTGGGCACTTGTGGTCTAGCCTCATGTATACTTCCTTGCCTCTAGTTAAGGTGGATTTGTGGTCCCGCTGAGCTTGACACTGGGTGCCAGGATCATTGCTCTCATTTGTGGCTTGCTGAGGTTAGTGTTTAATAGAACTTAAGTTTGCTTTATTTCATTTGTTCTTTAGACTAGGCAGAGAAATAAATGATAAGATTTTCATTCGGTTCTTTAAGAACCGACCAGAAACTCAGAGAGGCCAAGTGACTTACTACAAAAATACAACCAATACGTGACATTAAACCCATGGTGACACAGGTTCACCACGGTAGTAATTTAATGCCCAATCGTGACATTTAAGAATGATTGAGGTGACTGAGTGGGTCAAGGTGCTTGATGACCTGCACACTTGCAAAAGCGTAATAAAACAAGTTAGAAGAACGAAAGGGCTCTTCTAGTGGCTGTGGGGCCCACTGTGTGGACAATCCATTACTTTTATATTTTTAATGAAGTTTTCATTTCAGTTAAGACTTCCACTTATTTATTTTTTAATACTCTGGATTAGGAATCTGTTAGGAACTTATTTCTGTTTTTTTTTTTCTTCTTTGGTGCTGGGGATGGAACCCAGGGCATCATAAGTGCATGCGGAGCAGGCGTTCTCTCATGGAGACACACCCGAGCTCCTTATCTTCATTAACTTTTTAAGGAACCAATTCTAATTTTGATAAACATTATTTTAAAAGTTTCCCCGTTTTGCTGATTGGAGGCTTTAGTTTTATTATCTGCTCCCTTGAAGAAAGATAAGCCAGGCAGTGAGCCTCAATTTATGATGTCAATATAATCTTCATGGAGCCTTGATAAGAGAAAGTGCAACAACAGCTCATCACGGACTAGTCTGAGCTGCAAGAGTGGATGCAGGAATCCTCCTGTGTATTAGGTTTACAGAGCAGAGAGTGGAAAGCGGAATGATTAAGAATCTAATGTATCATGACCAATTATAGTTAATTCTTTAGAATGCCAAGGGATAATTCTACTTCAGAAAAATCCCAATGTTATTTTTTAAAAAATGAAAGAGGGGCTGGAGAGATGGCTCAGAGGTTAAGAGCATTGCCTGCTCTTCCAAAGGTCCTGAGTTCAATTCCCAGCAACCCCATGGTGGCTCACAACCATCTGTAACGGGGTCTGGTACCCTCTTCTGGCCTGAAGGCATACACACAGACAGAATATTGTATACATAATAAATAAATAAATATTTTTTAAAAATGAAAGAAAAATATAATGAAATCCTTTGTTTATTTATTTCCCATATGTACATTAGTGGAAAATTAGAACATAAAGAAATGTACAGCCCCCTCCCCTGTTGTGTCCCACTGGGACACTGGAACCCTAAACAACTATCTGAGGCCCTGGGGATTGAACCCACGGCCTTGTCTGAGTTGGGAAGCAACCACTGAGCCTCATTCCTGCCCAGAAAAGAACTTCTCTGATGTGGCAGGGAAACATTTGCTTTTCACCCGGAAAAACTCGAGCATCATTTATTTGCTTTAATGTTATGAACAATACAAGAATATTTGCTGCCATGAGATTCGCTATCATATTAAAAGCTTAGTTCACCATAACATATCAAAGAGAGAGAATGAAGAGTCAGGAATGTCATCTGTGAGCGTCATGGTCACTTACGTAGGAGCAGAAGGGAGCAGCAAGTTCTTAGAAGTAATGACTGTTCCGTGTTGATTACAAGATCAATCTACAAAAGTCAGTAACATTTCTCAATAGCAGCAATAAAGAAACAATCCAGACCCCTGCTCCACGCTATCCAGCCCCCTTTACTGAGCTCGTCAGTCACAGCAGAAGTGCTACCAGCATGTCTGGTAAACTGGCTGCCTGGGGACAAAAGGCCCTGGACAGAGCCAAGAATGAGACGCCAGGTTTGATATGCTTTTGGGAGATGTACTTGGCCTCTAAGCCACTGAAGTGTACTCGCATAGGTTGACTGCCTACACATGACTGTAGAGACTGCTGTGCTCACTGAGACTCGTGGCCCTGGGTGCTGAGGTGCAGTGGTCCTGGTGCAACATCTTCTCTACTTAGGACTAGTGGCCAGCATTCCAGTGTATGTCTGGAGGGTGAGACAGATGAGGAATACCTATGGTACATTAAGTGGATATCCCACTTCAAGGATGGACCCCTCAATCTGATTCTGGATGATGGTGGTAACTTAACTAAATACCCAAATGAAAGAAAAAATATAATGAAGTCCTTTGTTTATTTATTTTCCCACATTTACATTAGTGGAAAATTAGAATTTCCCATATCCAAATACCCACAGATTCTGTCAGGCATCCAAGGCATCTCTGAGGAGACCATGACTGGGGTCCACAACCTCTACATGATGATGGCCAGTGGGTTAATGAAGGTGCCTTCCATCAACGTCAACGATTCTGTCACCAACAGCAAGCTTGGCAACCTACATGGTTGCTGGGAGATGCCTCATAGATGGCATCAAATAGGTCATAGATGTGATGATTTCAGGCAAGGCAGTAGTGGGAGCAGGCTCTGGTGAAGTAGGCAAGGACTGCACCCAGGCCCTGAGGGGTTTCAGGGCCTGAGTCATCATCACTGAGATGGAACCCATCAATGTTCTGTAAGGTGCCATGGAGAGCTATGAGGTGACAAGGCCTGTAAGGAGGGCAGCGTCTTTGTCACCACCACAGGCTATGTAGGTAGCATCCTTGGCTGGTACTTTGAAGAGAAGAAGGATGACGCTATTGTATGTAACATTGCACACTTGGATGTGAAGTAGTTCAGTGGGAACGCAGTGGAGAAGGTGGACATCAAGCCCCAGGTGGACCGCTACTGGCTTTGGAATGGGTGCCAAATTATACTGATGCCTGAGGGTTGACTGGTTTACCTAGGTTGTGCCATGGGCCATCCTAGCTTTGTGATGAACAACTCCTTCATAGACCAGGTGATGGCACAGATTGAGCTGTGGACCCACCCAGATAAATATTCCACTGGGGTTCACTTCTTGCCTACTTACTTCGGCAAGCTGACTGAGAAGCAGACCTAGTCTCTGGGCATGTCCAGTGATGGCCTTCAAGCCTGATCATACCGCTACTGCCTTTCACCTTCCAGCTGCCATCCTTGTTCCACGCCCTACCTCTCCTTCCCAAGAGCACACGTCACCAACTTTGCAGTTGGTTTGCCAGTGTTCACTCTTCTGGTCACTCTGCCTTTGGTCTCTGTTGTCCCCTCATACTGTTACAGATGAGGTGAGGGAAACTGGGGGTCTCCAATCAAGATAGAGGTACCTGGCTTACTTACTCTTGGCCCATTTTTAAACCGCAGAATACTGCGATTTGGTACTTTTGCTTCCTCTTTCACAGGAATTAGAACAAATTAAGAGATAACCAAGAAAGGAAAAGTAACAGCCAGAGATTAGAAAGGACCAGAAAAACAAATAGGCAAAGGTCCCTTACAATTTTGTAATTGGTAGTTCCTATCATATGCCTGGGTCACAAAGGGATTAATTTGGTTTATAATGCTCACATAATGTTTAATGTTAGCAAAGGAAGGCTGATTAAATCAAATTTCTGGGAGAGAGAGAGAGAGGAAGCAATCATAAATGCTACCCCAAAGAAAACCTAAAGCTGCAAGATGGTGATGATGCAATGCAGGGATTCCCAGGCCATCGTGGACATTCTGAAACTCTACCCAAGTGCACAGGAGAAAGCTGAAAGGTAGTAATGGATAAGTTTCCTTCATCATCGAGGAAGTAGAACTTATTCTGTTCCCAATGTAGCCATCCAGTGTCTCACAACCACTGTGGTTCCTGTGGGACCTGACACCCCTTCTGACCTCCGTGGGCACCTCTGTACATGTGGCATACATGTAAGATACGTATAAATTAAACAAACAAACCAACAAATATAAGAAAGCTAAAACCAATAACCGTTCTCCCTTAATTAACTACCTACTTAAAATGTGTTGTGTATATGTGTGCTACACACCACGGCACATGTGCAGAGGTCGGAGAATAACTTTTGAAAGTTGGCTTTCTCCTTCTCCACCATGTCGGTTCCGGGGATGGAACGCAGGTAGTCAGGCTTGGTGGTAAGCACCTTTGCTTGCCGAGCAGCCTGTCTGGACCTCCCCCCGAAGCCAAGGCAGCTCGGACTGCAGAACTGGGAAGGTCTGAACGAATCCTACTTTGAGTGAGTTTGGTAGAAGACAGTGCCTTGCCTCCCCCTGTGGATGCAGGAGAGGGGCCTGACCCTCTGAAAGGGAAGACAATGGACAAAGCCTACTCTCTGCGGTTTTACTCTCTTGTGGTTAAATGTGGTCTGAAAATATTAAATGGAAAAATCTGGAAAGAAAGAATGTTTAAGTTAAATGACTTTTATTACACCCTGTTGTTACAATCATTCTATTCTAAAACTTATTGTTCTTTTGAAAAAGATTATTTATTTTTAATGATGTATATGAACATGTCTCTGAGTAAATGATGTATATGAACACGTCTCTGTGTGTAAAATCCCAGTGTATGTTAGGGTTTAGTGCTATATACAGCCTTGGCTGTCTCCAGGTGATAAGGAGATAAATGTGATATCTTTAAAAAAATCATTTATTATTTATTTTGTGTGTGTTTATTGTATCGTGTGTGTTATGTATGTGTGAGAGTGAATATGCACTGGAGGTCAGAGGTTGCCTTTTTATACTTGACTAACATTCTTCCCATTTACCCCTCAAGTCTTGCCATAGAAGAGCTGGGATTACAGACATGCACCACTAGTCTGTGCTTATTTGGGCTCCAGGGCTGGGACTCAGGTTGTCAGGGTTACGAGGCATGTGCTCTTTTTACACAGGGAGTCTCTGGGTCTAGTTGTAGTATGTGGTATGTGGGGATAGTTCAGCAGAATTTCCTCCAGGGCAGCGTCACCCACACAGAACCACAAGCTGGCTCTCTGCACTGCAGCCCAGCTCTGTCATCAGGTCCCCCTGGGACCTCGTGTTCTGCGCCTGGTTGTCTTCTTTCTGATTCTGTGAATTCTCTGGTCATTTTCTAAGAAATTTCACTTCTTCATTAGGCCAGAATCTGCTACTGCGTCTTGCAATCAAGAAATTGAAACCGGGAGAATTGGGGATGTGGCTCAGTTGGTGGAATGTTTGTCTAGCACGTACGGAACCTGGGTCCCATCTCCATGGTGGAATGTTTGTCTAGCACGTACGGAACCTGGGTCCCATCTCCATGGTGGAATATTTTGTCTAGCACGTACGGAACCTGGGTCCCATCTCCATGGTGGAATATTTTGTCTAGCACGTACGGAACCTGGGTCCCATCTCCATGGTGGAATATTTTGTCTAGCACGTACGGAACCTGGGTCCCATCTCCATGGTGGAATGTTTGTCTAGCACGTACGGAACCTGGGTCCCATCTCCATGGTGGAATATTTTGTCTAGCATGTATGGAACATGGGTCCCATCTCCAGTGCTTCATAAACCAGGTGCATGCAGTCACCAGCACTCTGGAATGGGAGAAAGAGGACCAGGAATTCAAGGTCCTCATTTCATAATGAGTTTGAGGCCAGCCTGGTCTACTGAGACACTGCTTTAGCACACAGCAGAAACACACCACACCCCAAACTTGGCCCTCACCACCACTAATGCCTGGGACGGTGAAACGTCCTTCTTCACCAAGTCTAAACTGACGAATCTTTGTGAAGATGACTTGGCAAAGGACAACAGATTTTAAAAGACTATTGTAAACCAGGTATGGTGGTGCACACCTTTAATACCAGCACTTGGAAGGCAGAGGTAGGTGGATCTTGGTGGGTCTGAGACCAGCCTGATCTACAGAGTCAGTTCAAGGCCAGCCAAGGCTGTACGGCGCGGCCTTGTCTCAAACAAGCAAGACTATTATTCTCTTGTGTGAGGAATGAGCTTGGCAATGTGAGTATGGCAGGCATTCTGTTACCAAACTGCATGCCTAGCTGGGCTGTTCCTTTAGCACTTAACATATTAGCTAATAATTTATTAACTTTTTTTGTGCTGGGAATCAAACCCATGGCCTCCTACTACAACAAATACTTTACCATCAAGCTATATTCCCAGCTGTTGCTAAAATTCTTCCCTGTGCGAGATGTAAACGATGTCTACCTCTCCTTCTGAGGGCCATCAAGCTAAGTGGGATTCCACCACGTTCCCCCTGGGGAACCTTACAGAGCAACAGGCAGAGTACAGGCGGAGGAAGGTCTGCACACAGCGTGGATGGTGTCCCCACATGGACGTGGACGCAGTGCCTGTCCCTAGTGCTCCCTCTCCTGTACACATTAGCTCCTCCCTGAGACCCTGAGCAATCAGAGCGGAACTGCGCGCAGCTGGTTGGGAGGGGCGGCTTTATAGGGAGGCAAGGATCCTACGATCCCTCCTCCTAGAAGCGAATTGTTAACAGTCAAACTGGCTGTGATGGTTGCTCCAGAGGAGGCACATCTGAACTCTGACAATGGTGGAAGTTTGGCTGGGAGAATAGTCCTACACAACACCAGCCCATAACTCCGTGTCTCTTCCTTACCTTCGGAAGTTTCAGAAGGCACCAGCAGATCACTGCTGACCCTTTTTGATGGAGGTCAGGCCACAGCGGCATTTTCCTTCCTCCTTATGCTTGCCAGCATCAGGAAGAGATGCTGTTTCATACGCTTCGAATGATCAGCGAATCTGTGGCCAAGGGTCATGTCTCATGACAGCCTTCTGCTCTTGTAAAAATGCACCACCAACAAAACCGTGCTATCTCCCTTCATGAGGGTTGCGGTCTAAGGACTTATTGGGACATTCACATCAGCACCAGATCCTTGTCCTTTTCTGGCATTGACGGCTGGGCCACGACAAATGATGCCCTAGGTGGGGCCTGCCGAACCGGTTTGTTATAGCCAGTATGCTTTGGGCTAGAATCAATCTCTTGGTTTAGACGTGCCTCTTTGTTTAAATGGCAGGCGTTTTCATAAGTGAAAGGGTGACCCCGTGTGGCTGCTCCGAGCATCACCACTATCAATTCCTTGGCGTTTCCCTCTTCAAACTGGGTGTGGACCACCTAGGTTTAATTCTTTTTTAAAAATCTTCCTCCTCCTCCTCCTCCTCCTCCTCCTCCTCCTCTTTCTCCTCCTCCTCCTCCTTGATTTTTATTGAGTTCTACAGTTTTCTCTGCTCCTCTCCCTACCTCTCCCCTCCCCTTCAGCCCTCTTCTAAGGTCCCTATGCTCTCAATTTACTCAGGAGATCTTGTCTTTTTCTACTTCCCATGTAGATTAGATCCATGTATGTCTCTCTTAGAGTCATCATTGTTGTCTAGGTTCTCTGGGATTGTGATTTGTGGGCTGGTTTTCTTTGCTTTATGTTTAAAAACCACTTCTGAGTGAGTACATGTGATAATTATCTTTCTGGGTCTGGGTTACCTCAATCAAAATGATGTTTTCTAGCTTCATCCATTTGCCTGCAAATTTCAAGATGTCATTTTTTTTCTGCTGTGTAGTACTCCATTGTGTAAATATACCACATTTTCCTTATCCATTCTTCGGTCAAAGGGCATTTAGGTTGTTTCCAGGTTCTGGCTATGAGCATAGTTGAGCACATGTCCTTGTAGCACGATTGAGCATCCTTTGAAAAATATACTCAAAAGTGGTATTACTGGGTCTTGAGGAAGGTTGTTTCCTAATTTTCTGAGAAATCGCCACACTGACATCCAAAGGGGTTGTACCAGCTTGCATTCCCACCAGCAATGTAGAAGTGTTCCCTTTTCCCCACAACCTCTCCAGCATAAATTGTCATCAGTGTTTTTGATATTGGCCATTTTTACAGTTGTAAGATGGAGTCTCAGAGTTGTTTTGATTTGCATTTCTCTGATGGCTAAGGATGTTGATCATTTCCCCAAGTGTCTTTCAGCCATTTTAGAGTTCTCTGTTTAGGTCTGTACTCCATTTTTTTTTAATTGGATTATGTGTTCTTTTGGTGTCCAATTTCTTGAGTTCCTTGTATATTTTGGAGATCAGACCTCTGTCTGGTGTGAGGCTGGAGAAGATATTTTCCCATTCTGTAGGCTGTCATTTTGTCTTTTTGTCTGTGTCCTTTGCTTTATAGAAGCTTTTCAGTTTCAGGAGTCCCATTTATTAACTGTTTCTCTCAATGTCTGTGCTACTGGGGCGGTATTTAGGAAGTGGTCTCCTGTGCCAATGCGTCCAAGTGTACTTCCCACGTTCTCTTCTGTGAGGTTCAGTGTGACTGGCTTTATGTTGTGGTCTTTGGTCCATCTGTACTTGAGTTCTGTGCATGGTGATATGAATCTATTTTCATTCTTCTACATGTTGATATCCAGTTATGCCAGCACCATTTGTTAAATATGCTTTCTTTTTTTCCATTTGATATTTTTTGCTTCTTTGTCAAAAATCAGGTGTTCGAAGATGTGTGGATTGATATCCGGGTCTTCTATTCAGTTCCATTGGTCCTCCTGTCTGTTCTTATGCTAATACCAGGCTGTTTTCAATACTGTAGCTCTGTAGTAGAGTTTGAAGTCAGGGATTGTGATGCCTCCAGAAGTTCTTTTATTGTACAGGATTGTTTTGGCTATCCTTGGTTTTTTGCTTTTCATATGAAGTTGAGCGCCATTCTTTCAAGGTCTGTGAAGACTTTTGCTAAGCATTGCATTGAATCTGTAGATTGCTTTTGGTAAGATTGCCATTTTTACTATGTTAATTCTACCTACTCAAGAGCATGGGAGATCTTTCCACTTTCTGGTGTCTTCTTTAATTTCTTTCTTCAAAGATTTAACATCCTTGCCAAACAAGTCTTCCACTTGTTTGGTTAGGGTTACTCTGAGATATTTTATGCTATTTGTGGCTATTGTGAAGGATGATGTTTCTCTGATTTCTTTCTCAGCCCTTTTATCATCTGTGTACAGGAGGGCTACTGTTTTTTGAGTTAATCTTGTATCCTGCAACATTACCGAAAGTGTTTATGAGTTGTAGAAGTTCCTTGATAGAATTTTTGGGGTCGCTTATATGTAAACTATCATATCATCAGCAAACAGTGAGAATTTGACTTCTTCTTTGCCGATTTGTATCCCTTTGATCTCCTTTTGGTGTCTTATTGCTCTATCTAGGACCTCAAGAACTATATTGAATAGATATGGAGAGAGTGGACAACCTTGTCTTTTTCCTGATTTCAATTTGAGTAGTAGTGGTATTAGTTTTTCTTTGAAAATCTTGTAGAATTCTTCACTGAAACCATCTGGTCCTGGGCTTTTTTTGGGTTGGGTTCCTATTAATGACTGTTCCTATTTCTTTAGCAGTTATAGGTCTATTTAATTTGCTTATCTGGTCTTGATTTAATTTTAGTAAGTGATATTTATCTAGAAAATTGTCCATTTCCTTTAAGTTTTCCAAATTTTTGGAGTACAGGTTTTTGAAGTATGATTCTCTGTATTTCCTCCACGTCTGTTGTTATGTCCCCTTTTTCATTTCTGATTTTGTTAATTTGAATATTCTCTCTCTTCCTTTTGGTTAGTTTGAATAAAGGTTTGTTTATTTTGTTGATTTTCTCAAAGAACCAACTCTTTTTTTGATTATTTAAATAATTCTAATTATTTACTGCAGATTATATTATGATATTGTGGTTATAGGTATGACCCAGTTCTTTTTTTTTAATTTTTTTTTATTTTTCTCTGCTCCCCTCCCTGCCACTCCCCTCCCTCCCTCAACCCTCCCCCAAGGTCCCCATGCTCCCAAATTATTCAGGAGATCTTGTCTTTTTATACTTTCTACTTCCCACGTAGATTATATCTATGTAGGTCTCTCTTACTGTCCGTATTGTGGTCTAAATTCTCTGGGATTGTGGTTTGTAAGATGGTTTTCTCTGCCTTATGTTTAAAAACCACCTATGAGTGAGTACATGTGATAATTGTCTTTCTGTGTCTGGGTTACCTCACTCAAAATAATGCTTTCTAGTTCCATCCATTTTCCTGCAAAATTTAGGCTGTCATTATTTTTTTCTGCTATGTAGTACTCCATTGTGTAAATGTACCACATTTTTTTTATCCATTCTTCGATCGAGGG